>VDFB02202871.1:50186-79935 GCA_007258455.2 Sequoia sempervirens | reverse complement strand
GGTGATGGACACCATGAGACCATATTTCTTTGAGGCATTTTTTCAAAAATTTCACTGCCTTGTCTATGTTTTTGCTTAGTATTATGCTTTGATAGGTTTTTTCCAAGCATCCATTGTTTGCATGGAAGCACTTGCTTTAGGCTTTTAACCATAGTAGCAAGGTAGCGAACTATTTGATAAAATTCTTTAGTAGATATGTATAGAAAATGTGGTTGCATCAACAAGGCAATGAACTATTTGAAAAATTGCCTTAAACAAATGCAGTCTCATGGTGATGGAATGCCATGACAATTGATTTCCATGGCATTCCATCACCATGAGACCACATTTCTTTGAGGCATTTTTTCAAACAGATCATTTCCTTGTCTATACTATTGTTTACTATTATTCTTTGATAGAATTTTTCCAAGCATTCATAGTTTGTTCGAAAGCACTTGTTTTAGGATTTTAGCCATAGTAGCAAGGCAATGAACTATTTGATAAAATGCTTTGGTAGACATGTATGAAAAATTTGATAGCATAGACAACCTGTCGTGAACTATTTGAAAAAATGTCTCAAAGAAATGTGGTCTCATGGTGATGTCATTACATGAGACCACATTTCTTTAAGTCATTTTTTCAAATAGTTCACCACCTTGTCTATGCTATAGCTTTCTATTATGCTTTGATAGATTTTTTCCAAGCATCCATAACATAGACAAGACAATGAACTGTTTGAAAAAATTCCTCAAAGAAATTTGGTCTTGTGTGGAATACCATGTCAAGCAAATGCAATTGGCAGATGCTCCTAGTTATTAGTTATGCAATGTGAAGTAATTGCATAACTACTTATGTTGACTTTGTAAGAACCTATATTGTAATTGAAATTTTGTCATCTATGATCAGCATTGAATTAATATTTATGCAATGTGAAGTAATTCTTTGAGTTTGAAAGATGTGCAATACAATGCAATTAGCAATATGAATATAAACTACAAAAATCTATTTTTTATAATTTATTAGTTAAGCTTTGATGTCCACCTCCACTGGGAGGTGTTGCAGTCAAATCTCCAAGTTTAACCTATTCAAAATCCAAAATTAGATATAAGAATATCATTCATATAATAATTTTATTCACATGTAATATTTATAATTATTTAATAGTTGCATACCTCTATAGTACATGTCATCACATAATAATGAGGTGAAGGACTGTTGAAAATTGAACGAAGGCTATGACCTTGAAACTTCATTATAATCATTAAAATAATTTAGTTAATCTTGCATTTCAAAAAAGAAATTTAATAAATTATTAAATACAATGAAATTGCTAACATTTACCTGACTATCAAGGTTGAATGCCTTATTAAGGAGGGAATATTTCATCACCATCTAATCAACTACAGATGTACTCTGCGCACTTGCATCCTGACTATGTGGGGGTCATAACCATAGGGTGTCTCGCAAGCCTAAAAAATATGAGGTGGAACTCTACTACTTGAAGACTTTCCTAGCTCACCCTGTGCTATAGGACTGGCATGTTGTATGAGGCTCTGGGTCAGGGAACTAATCAATTGCAGTGTATTGACCTCAACAGTATCCTTCACAATAAAAGGGGTAGCCACATGCTCATATACTACTCTAGCGAGTGCTCATCTCACTGACCGCTGTGGGTCAAGATGTGCCCTCACTCTATCTTGTGTGGAGCCCCCACCTCTACCCTAGAAGTCCCACATATCAAAATAGTTTGGGATTTTATTGAGGGAAAACTCATAGTAGAGTTTCCTCAAAAATTATTACGGTAGCTCATTGTGGCTGCATGGAGGATGGTCAAAAACTATCCACCACCGAGCTACCAAAAAATGGTTATTTATCCCTTGGTGGTTGCACCAATGGACAGGGAACCTCTTTCTTGAAGGGCATACAGGTTGATTTTTTTTAGGGTTTGTGAATAGGGAACACATGCCAAAATTAATAATTTTTTCATCTTTCACTTGTTTATTTAGGATAATTTATCAGCATAAAATTTTCTATACTCTCTTGTCTTATTTGAACAACTAGTTATTTTCTTGCTAATTGAATCTACATTTGATAACATCGATTCAAGTGATTGAGAAAGTGTGGATCTATGCGAGGTTGAGCTTGCAGGATCTTTAAACCTTACAATTATATCCTCAATTTGTTTTTTGTTATTTTTAATTTACCCCATTAAATTTTTTTGAGTTCTTGGAGCATATTGAGGAATTGTTGGACTTGTTTGTTGGGTTTGTTCTTCGATAGGTATTTGGGGTTGAGGTGAAGGAGGATTTTGAGAAGGAGGTGCACATTTCCTGTAAATTAAATAAATTTACATCAAAAAACATATTAAATCTACCTATTTAGTAACAAATTCACACAAAAAAAAATCAAAACTTACTCCTTTGATCTCTTCAACGCTGTGGTGGCATTTTGGTGAAGATTCGGTAAAACTTCAAAGAAATAAATGATGAGGAGTCTCCTAAAATGTGAGCATGCACTTGAGGGTTTGTAGGTCATGGCTAAACAAGAAAATGCAAAAATGGAAATGAGAATGAAAGTTTCTTTTTTTTCTTTATAATTACTATAACGCGCTTGCATTATGAATTTTTTAAAAATTGAAAGATGGTTACCCACTTTTTGGCCCCCCGTCTTTCTACACCCACCCAAGGATGAGGTATAAAATTTCTTTTAATAATTTGACAATTCAAATAAATAAATGTTTTTTTTTATATTAAGGATTTTATATTAATTATAGTAAAAAAAGAAGAACAAGTACAATATACAATGTAACACACCGAGCCCATTGTATGATCAAAATTTATATGTCACTATACATAAGCACACTATAACAAGCTACTATCAAGACATAACCCACCCCCACAATAGTCATAATTGATAATACATATCGAGCTTAAACAATTAACAAAAAGCTATATATTGAGCAATCTTAAGCATTGTTATTACTTTCATTCTCTTTGATGTCACAGTTATAAGTCTTCGAGTCAGCTTTGTCACTAGGATCAATATCATTTTCCATTAAAGTACAACATTGGTTCCTCCTAAACATATATTTTACTTCTTTGTTAAGATTTTTAATTTTATGACCTTCCATGTATTCTTTCAGTAGCTTCAACTCTTTATCATCAAGGTAATGCTTGTCTTGCAACTAGAAGTGTGCACTAGCAACCTCATCCTTGTAAAAAAGGGTGAGTCCTTCCACTAGTAAAATTATAAACACATTTTTCAAAATCTCTAGGATCATTCAACACCTATATAACTAGATTAAAATAAGTGATCTAACAACAAGAGTCAATAAGATGTCTTCTTTTTCGTTAAAAGATCTTATTATTTCTTTCTTTCTAGATGTACCAAAGAATCTCATTTGTGAGGACAAGCAAAATAACATTAAGATATTAAGAAAAAGTATTGACATACCCAAACAATACCTCATGCTAGGGAAACTTTGTTTTATTGTCCCACCCCAAATAGTTCCCCAAAAAAAGAAAACCAAATTTTGAACATAAATATACATTCAAAATATAGATTTTCAAAGTTTTTCAATTTTATTACGCAAACTACAAACATTAACTGGAATATTAAAAGGAATTTTTTTTTTAAAAAAATGCTATTTTATTTAAACTAAGTAGCCACCTATTCTTTTTTAGGCTCACAAATAGATGACTACATAAGAATAAAGATACGAGACCAAACTTTGTTAGACCACATGAGATTCCATTTTTCATTATTTTTGCAAATAATTTCTCTTGATTTTGGCAGAAGATTATAAATCATTTTGGAGGTCATTTTACCAAAAAATGTGCCATCATTCCACTGAACATTACCATAAAGTTTAGTATTGAACTTCATTATTCTACATTTACTACATTTAGAGTGTCACCAAACTCAATACTACATTTAGAGGCCTAAATATTAGCAAAACAACCTTGAGTTAGAGCTAAGGGATTATTATTCTAGTGACGATTACCAAATAGATTTGTGTGTTTAGAAAAAAATCTCTATCGTATAAAAAGAATCACATTTCTTAAGAAGAATTTCACTCTCCTAGCACCCCCAAATGTTACCAAAAAAATTGAACCAAATGGATTCATAGAGAATTTACCAAAAAGTGGATCCTACAAATACAAATTAGTCCATTCATTCCCTTTTTTCAGCTTGAATTTAGCAATATTATTTATAATAAAATATTTCAAGGCTCATCCCCTTTTAAAATATCTCAATATCAACTTCATGGTGAGAGAAATACTTGTAATTTGAGGTCTTTGAGGCCAAGTCCCCATATTATTAGATAAACAAAAATCCTTTAGCATTTTATTGCCTCTACCATCAAACCAAATAAAATCCCTTAGCATTTTATGGATATTCTCAATTTGATAGGTATCAAAAATCCAAATAAAAGCATAATAAATATTATACGAAGCCAACACTTTTTGACAAACCTGGACCCTACCTACCAAAGAAAATATATGAGTTTGCCACATGATATTCTTCCCTTCAATTGTTCTAAACATCCACTCCAACATTTCTTTTAAAGAAAGCTCTATAGAGAAAGGGATGCCCATATATCCAACCAATTTCCTTGGACCACACTATTGCATTTTAAACCCATTCAATTAGTTTGGAGGACAATCCTCCTAGCCCATAATAGTTGATTTATGACCTACAATTTTGACCCAAAAAGTTTCATTGAATATCTTAAGGCTATTCAAAATATTAATGAGGTTACTTGGCTTAATTCAAAAAAAGGTTGTATCATTTATGAATTGCACATTCAGTAGCTATTCCCTATTAGGTAAGAGGATGCCTTTTATAAAGGGGGGGAGAAGATTAGCTTCCTAGAGATATAAAGAAGGGCATCCTTCACAATCATAAAAAATTGTAGAAGGTAATGAACACCCTTGTTTGATGGATCTTTGTAGAAAGAATGAATTTTAATTGTACCATTGATTTTAATTTGAGTAGAAGCATCAAAGAACAACAATTTCACCGATTTACAAAAGACATCAAGAAATCCAAACGCTTTCAACATAGTAAAAATAAGCCACCTTTCAATTACATCATAAGCTTTCTCAAATTGTAATAAAATCATGATTGCATTCTCTCTAGTATACGTAGCCCAATTTAAGTCTTCCTAGCTAGCTATCAAATTCTTTAGAATGTATCTTCTCTTAATAAAACCAATCTGATTAATTGAGATAATTCTTCCAAGAATATTTGTCAGTTTGAGGGATAATAGTTTGACTAAGATTTTATTAAAAAAATTAAAAAGAGTGATAGGTCTCTAGTTTTTTACTAGATTTTTATCCCTTCTTTTGACAATAACTTAATTACCTGTCTATTAATATTGTTTCCGAATGAACCCACTTCAAATGGTTCATTATAAACTACCAATAAATGTAATCTTCAATTATCCATTCAATATTTACCTTGTAAAACTCAATAAAGAGCCCATCCATACCAAGGGCCTTACTAGAGTTAAAAGAAGAGATAGCTCTCATAATCTCTTCCTTACTTATATACCTATATATTTCCTTGAAATCATTATCATCCATTTATTTTGGGATGATTTTTTTTTTGAACAATAACCCATATATTGATCAAATGGAGACACTAAATAAAAGATAAAGTAATCTTTTCGTTAACCTTACACCGCCTTGTCGAAGAAAAACATTAACAAGAAATACCGTGTGGAATTGTTGTCAAGCTCTGCGAAGATGCAGAAGAGCGGAATTTGTGTGCCCTTTCTTAATGGAAAACTCTGCGAAGATGCAGAAGTCTCTATCCTACGCGTACTTTATTGGATATTCGATTCCAGTCAATGCAGCCTCAAAAACCACGTGCCAACGGACAGATTTGGATCGGTGGGAGGAAGTGGGAAGGGCCAATTGCGATGTAACAAAGAACAGTCGGCTTCCAATGCGAGATCAAGTTTTTGAAGAGGTTGTAATTCCTGTAAATCCAAAATTCGAAAGATCGTCGTAAGCGGTAGGTGCTACTTTTGAATCAAGATCTCTTTTCTATAAGCTGTTATTTTGTTTGATCATAATAAGGTGTGCTATATCTTTCATTTGTTTATATCCTCTGCCCCTTTAACTTTTCAGCTTGACTGACAGAACCCAGTTATAGCAACAAAATGAGCAATTCTTCAACTAGTACCACTCCCACTAATGAAATTTCAAGCGCTGGTAGTCGCAAATCTTCTTCTACCACTGGTCTTTCTAGGTTCTCCCTGAATCTACTTATACGTTGCATTGAGAATGTCTTGTCTGGTATCCCTAACCAGGTACATCATTTTGTTTCATTCTTCTAATTTTACTTTCTGCTCTTTGGTTTGTGATGGACTGAAATTTTATACGGCTGCCTATAGGGTTTGGACTGCACAATAGTTCACAGTGGAACGGATCTAAGGGATTTAGTGCAGCCTGTTGCCTCGGATTTTTCTAAATTGTTTGAATGCATTTCAGAGGGTGCAAAAATGTTTTCTGATCAGGTAATTCAGTTTTTGATATATTTTTCTTTTCGAGAATTTTTCTTTCATGTTCTAACTTCTAAATGGTACGTTTTATTTTGGGCGATTTGATTTAGAATTTTTTGAAGTCTCGGCTTTCTACCGAAGCACATTCAATGGCGGTTGACGTATTGAAAGGATTGGGGAATGCACATTGGGTTGCAGTGGGGCTGTTAGCGATAGCTAATGTTTTAGAAAGATTTGACAACATTTCTGCAAATGACAGAGAATGCATAGACCTTCTCAAAGCTATGCTTAAGCTGGGTAAATATTTGAAGCAAATGAAAGATCTCAATGTTAAATTGGACAAAGAAATTTTGGACGACATGTGTGAAGCTGTTCAATTGATAGTTTCTGGTGCGATTTTATGCCGTTCCTTTATCACATCGAATAAATTATCCAAGTAAGTGATCAACAAAAAGGTCGTTTCCATACATTTCCTGAAAAACTCGTCTGCTCAAAAGTTACAGAGCATTGTTCTATTGCGTTGACTTGGTCAAATGCTTGTACAGTAAATAAAAAAAACAAAATCTTTCTGTGTTTGAATGATATTTGTCTGGTAATACCATAGGTTCCTGTTAACTAAGAAGATTCGTGATGAACTTGTCTATGTTCGGGGAAAAGTAAATGCTATGAAAGCCGATCTTCAGGGTCACATGCAGCTTCTGATCATGAAGACGCTTACCTTCATGCATGAGCAATATATTACAGGTTTGGAAATTCGATCATTCAGGTTTAGATGTTCTTTGAAATTCTATCTTTCGATATTTCTAAAAATTTCAAATTGATCGAATCGTGAGTAGCGATATCATTGAGCTGCTGATTTGGCATACGTAGGTCGAAACGAGGAGAATAACTGCCTTGGAATAACAGAACAATACCAATCCAAGGATACGGAGGGTAAGATAATAATTCTGATACAAACCTTTATTAATTCGATTCAATTTAATCACTCAGAAGAGTTTTGAATTTATATAATCAGGTGATATGGAGCAGAGCTGTCAAACAGAGCTCGATGGCTCAGAGTCAGACATTGTTTCTTCTCAGGGACAAGATAACTGTAATGAGATAAATGGGTACAAACAACTGGAAATGCCACTACATAGCTCTTTCCAGCTGGGTAAATTTCTTAGAAAAATAATTCCAACTATATTTAGACGGCGGCCAAAATTTTCCAATCATCTAACATTAAATATGTCGAAGAAGATCCAACCATCTCAAATTGAGTTCAAATTCGACGAATTGCGCAAAGCAACAGAAGGCTTTGGTCAAAATATAGGAGCAGGGGCTTTCGGCTCTGTTTTCGGCGTAAGTTCCTTTTGAATTCAAACTGTCAATTATAGTCTTTGAAACAAATATGATAAAGCTGTAAATGTATAAGTATTTTGAAAAGAAGGGAATCATGTTTGGTAGAAGACAAATAGCAGTTAGGGTCTCAAGCAATGAAAGTTGAGCTCTAGAACAATGGAGGAACCAGTTCAAATCTCTGATAATATCTTATGTTCTGCTTTTTAAAGGGAATTCTGTCTGATGGAAGACGAGTGGCAGTAAAGATGTCGAACAATGAAAGTCGTCAAGGCAAAACAGAAAAGATGAACGAGCTGAGGACTCTAACAAGGTTGAAACGTCGAAACATCGTAGGGCTTGTGGGATATTGCTTTGAAGACAATCTGATGTTAGTCTATGATTATATGCCACGAAACCTGGCCAGCGTTATTTTTGGTAAGTAACCAGTGCATTTCTTTCACTAGTCTATTTTTATGTGATTGTAGGGTTTATCTCGAATATGTAGATAATTTTAACCGTCAGATGCAGGAGAAGATGAGATGATTATTGACTGGCCAGCAAGACACAATATTGTATTGGGCATCATAAATGGACTCACCTATCTTCACGAGGCTGCAGATTTGTGTATTGTGCACAAAGACATTAAACCCTCAAACATTCTTCTGGATGAAAATTTGAATGCCAAGATTTGTGATTTTGGCGCTGCTCGAATACTGCAATCCTGTAATACCCAAAATGCCAAGAAGGAGATTTCTACAGATGGAGGAGTTTTTCCTGAGGATATAAGTAATTTTTCAAGCCATGAAACGACTGTTGTTGGAACAATGTACGATTGCCTTATCATCTAGACCTTAATAACAATGAAAATGGTTACTGTATGCGATCGGCAAATTTTCGGGGAAGAGTGAAGTTTTCATTTTGACCAACTGATCAATGCATTTTACTTTTTGTTTGGCCTTGCAGAGGTTACTTAGATCCCGAGTATTTTGAAACTTCTTTTGTGACCCCGAAGTCAGATATATACAGCTTTGGAGTACTGGTGTTAAATGTCGTATCTGGCAAACGAGCTTGGATTAACATAGAGGACGAGATGTGGTATCTCACGATGGAAGTAAGAATTTTTCTTGTAGTACTAGTCACTACTAACGTTGTTTGTAGGGCGTCTTGCAAACTAATATAATGATTAAACTTATGGTTTCGAGTGCGAATGCAGGCATGGAGATTACATGAAGTGGATCGTCTTCCTGAGCTAATAGACCCTCGATTAATCAAAACAGAGGGTTTAATTAACTCAAGCAGCATACTAAGGACAATCAGAATAGCTCTTTGGTGCGTTAAAGCGAAACCTGAAATGCGTCCATCAGCGTCACAAGTGTTAAAGATGCTCTCCTCAGAAGAGGAGATTCCAATTCCCACACCAGATCAATCATTTTATGAATGCTACCCAAAAGACGAGATTTCCGCTTGCACCTCATCATGTGGGAAATCTTGTATTGCTGAATCCTCTGTTGCTGATGGCCATTCCTCAGAGCAAGAGATTCCCATCCCAATCTCACCAATTGAATCATATGTTGTTGATGACCCTTTCTTAGAAGAAGAGCTAGCCATTCCTACCCTACCACTTGAATCATCCGGTGCTGATGATAAGTTCTCACAAGAGAAGATTTGCATACCTACCCCACCAATTAACTCTCTGTTGCTGATGACCATTACTCAGAAGAGAAGATTCCCTCTCCCAACCCCACCAATTGAATCCTTGGTTATATAGGACCAGTCCTCAGAAGAGGAGATTCCCACTTTCTCCGTACTAGTTAAATCCGTTATTGCTAATGACAATTCCTTAGTAAAGAAAATTGAAGAATCGGATAGGAAATGATCAAGTGCATCCATTAAGACATTAAGAATACTCTGCTTTTTCTTTCATTGCAAGATTCATTTGCCTTTTTACATTGTTTACAAATGTATCTTCCCTGTAATTTAATCTTCAATAAAGCGGGCACATTGCACGCAGTTATATTGAGCCTCCCGTTCATTAGTTGTACGCAAGGCTGGCTTCTAAGAATAAATTTTGTGTAAATTTGGATAGTTTATAATTGGTTTAGCAGTTTTTTTCAATAAAACTAAGATAAATATTTATTAGTTTCTCATAAAGATGTAAAATTGATTTGACAATTCAAATGTATAATAGTTTAAAAAATAATAAAATAATTATAATTATAATTATAATTATTCATGTAACTTCAATCTTCCACGGGGTTTCGAGGACAATGACAGCGTAAGGCAGAGAATGTGTCTCAGGGACATGGGAGTAGGGTGACATTGATAGGGGGCAACAGGGGAGCAGTGCGCTGAAATACATATAGTATTTGAAAAATTAGTTATAAAAATATGTATAATTGTAGAAGCCTAAGGAATAAGTAAAGATTGAAGTTTAGACACATTGTAATGCTTTCATTGAACTAGTGAACATTGAAAATCAAAATGAAATTATACTTAATAGACATTGGAACGAGAACTAATTGTTCCATAACTTGAATTTCATAATCATGATTCATAATTACAATCAACAATGTTCAAACTTCAAACTTAAAAAAAAATACTAAATAGTAAATGGCTAATGGCCTAATGCCTCTAATGATCTAATCATCACCAAGCTCCATGTCAATCTCTTCATCACTGGAACTGTTGGACCCCAAATACTCAACCTCATCTAAACCAATACCAACTAGCCCTGTTTGTGTAGCATCATCATCTAAACTAGAGGAAAAAGTAAAAGGCATGGTCAATTTAGCCTTTTAGGCTTTTAAGAATACTGTAAAATTTAAAATTTATAAATTTTACATTTGCTTTATAAAAAAAAAAATCATTCTTTTATTACATGTTTAAAGGGGGTGCTTGGAAGTTTCTTGCATTTGGGGGATGTCTAGAAGTCCCCTCAGAAGAGAGGTGTCTTAGAGGTAGCGAAGAAACAAAGGAACGATAGGTTGACATTTCCCTGACGTCCCCAAGTATCATAAACATCCTCATCTTAGAAGTTACAACAAGATATCCAGGGGGAAGCGTTCTCGTGGAACACTATGTAATTTAGATTTTTGGAGAGGGGTAAATGCTTTTCACTCAAAGTTATGAATCGATGAAGTCACAAATGAGGGATCTCGTCCAGGATAATATAAATGCTTAATAATAACACCCCAACAAGGTTTTAATCTTGGTGTCAAGAGCCACAACGTCCATATTTTAACTCACACCATGCCAATACCATATAATGATGTCTTATTTTTTAATTATATATCTAAATTTTAATAGTTTTAACAAAATCCTAAAATTATATTTGACCCTTGGTGTTTGTAAAAGTTCAATTTTAAAAATATTCAATTATTTTTTCTCAAAAATTACAATATTTTTCATTAACAAATGCGCTCATGGCTCTACAACGGGAAAAATCATGGCTACCCAATGATCATTGTTCTAACACTGTTTGGCAATCTTGTGGACCTTCTGGCCATGGCAGACAACCTTGTGGGTCTTCTGGTTATGGCAAGAAATCATTGACCCTGAATAGGCATGATCAAAATGGATATAAGGAAAAAAGCAATTTAGGTTTTGTCAGGCAGAGGTCTTCTAGATCCAATTGGGCTTCGATCTGATCTCATAAACATATGCTTCGAAAGAAGCAGCCAATTCTAGATATCTATGAAGAAGATACACAATACAATGTGCCAAGGTATGATTAGAGAAATGGTGCTCACTACTCAGTTGGGGATGGAATGCAGTCTTTGGACTAGTGATATAAAGATGCAGAGGCTAATTTCAGGCCCTCTAACCTTGTAGACCATCAATCACATTCTAGAAGGCATAATTCTCAATCGCACCAAGCAAGAGTGGTACATAAATCGAATAATCTTAGTAGCAAGAGAGGTCCCTTCAATCCAAAAGAGAAAGGACAGGACAAGGGTTGGGTTTCTGACTTTCAAGATCAAGGAAATCTGCCAAGAAGGAATTCTTGAATTGAAGAGGGTCTTAAAAGTTATGCAGGAAATACATTGTGTGTGCAAAGTAATCATGCAAGAACGGAATCCCGGGCTGATCTAGGTCTTCATAATCATATAAGAAATTCCAATCAGGGGCAGGGAAATCACCCACGAAGGGAACCTTGGTTTGAATCTAAATGCCATATTCATGCAGGAAAACTTTGACAAGGGACTACTCAAAATGAAGGATTAAAGAAGGAGGATTAGGAAGTTGTACATAAAGATCATGCAAAGGTCATGACTCAAAATATGGGGCCTTAAGTTCATCAGCAGAGGAATAAGGAGGCTTCTCATGGAAGTTATGTAGACCCCAAAATTGTTCAACATCGAAGCCGGCAAAGATACCATACAAATAGGGATTCTAGAGTTGGGTTAGGTTTTCAAAATCATGTGGGAAACACCCATAATGGAGTAGCTCAAAAGGATGTAATAAATAAAGCAAGGCATGAAACTGTCAGTAAAGATCAGGCCAATCTTAAACGCTAGAATGTGGGATTCCAAATTAATCAACAGAGGTGAAGTGAGGTTGTCCAAAGGAGCAAGGATAAACCTAATGTTAGGCAACAAAGAATTGCCCTGCAAAACTCCAAGCATTGAAAAAGACAAAGAAGGAATTCAAAGAAAGCCCAGAGAAAGAAACCCATCATGCAGTGGCAATGTAAAGAGAAGCAAGTTGTTCTCCAGAATGGTATCCTAGAGGGAGGTAGCAAGAACGAAGCTTAGAGGCACAATTTGATGACCATCACATTCCTTGAGGAAATGTTGAATCCACAAATTCAAGATCTGGGAAATCGAGCCTTGATCTGTAAGTTCTAACACTTTTCCCTTGATTTAGACAAGTTATAGGACTTAATTTTTGGGGATTGGGAGGGGGTTAGCAAGGTTTTCTACCTGGATAAAGCTCGAGGAATTTTCATTGTGATCTTCCAAGAGAAATTTCAGAGACATTTTGTGTATAAGGTTAAGTCTTCGATCTATTACGGCTCTAGTTTATATCTTCAACCTTGGGTCCCCAACTTTAAGCCTGAGCTGCTCGAAATAAAGTTTATTCCCTTGTGGATCCAATTGAAAGATCTTGCCCTAAAATACACAGAGTTGGTTTTAGTGGAAGCTATAGCAAAAAAAATAGGGATATTTCTAAAACATGATAATTTTTTCTTTAAAAACCCTACAAAGCTAGTTAGAGTATGGGTATATGCAGGATCATCATGGAAAAAATAGGCCCTTAAGTGACAAAAAAATCAAAAAAAACAGAGTTAGGCAACTTGACATGAAAATTTGAACAAGTTATCTATATTATTTCAAAAATATGTAAGAATATAATTTTTAGCAAATTGAATGTAGTTTCTACACTAATAGGTTTATTTAGAAAAAATATATATATTTGGTGAAAATTTGAAATTTCAATGCAGTAGTACTTAAATTTCAGGGAAAAAATAAGAAGTAGGTGTCTATTTGACCACCCTAATCGCAATAAAATGATAATATCTTTTTATAATATTTTAGATATAAGTATAGGACTCATGTCCCGATGTGATGCATATTTTTTTGTAATTTTTTTCCAAGTAAATAATTAATTATGATTTTTTTATTACAAATTTTAAAAAAATAAAAAAAATGCATATGTCTAACCACCAAGTAACTTGGTCAAAACTTCATGAAATTCACTCTCTCTTTTTTAATCCTATAGTATGCAAAGCATAGAATCTGATGCATGTTTCAGATTCAAAAAATGTGATATCATTTGAAAGCTATAATTTTTTTTCAATTAGCCTATCAATTAGGACTTCAGTTGTAATTCAAATAGAAAATAAATAATAATTATTTATTAAATTCAAAGTAAAGCATAATTTATATTGGTGGAAAGTTGAGAATCTCCTTTAAAAACCCTTTTCATTTCATCAATTTTAGGTAAAAAAAAGTTGACAGCCACATTCCCTACAAAAACCCATCATATCACCACTTTTTGGCCCATCATGATCCTACACATACCCGTATGTATCTTGTTGGATGTCAGAAAGGAGATTCCAGCGCACATCATCCTCCAATCTAAATATGGGAAATGGGATCAACAGATCTTAGTGGAAACACCTAAGAATGTATGTTTAAAATGCTTTGATATTGAACACCCAAGCTCTACATGTCAAATAATGGAAGACCCTATAATCTCCCTGTTGAAGGAAGAGTGAATGGAGATGGTAATTAGGTATGCCCCTCAGGAGATGCTGGAAATAATTTGTCCAACCTGGGCATTTTTTCCAAGCATAATTAGGAAAATAAAGGTCAAGGGAGCCTAGTTGATCATGATATAAATTGTTTGATAAACTATAATCAAAGTCAGTTAGAAAAAAGGAATAGGAGGAAGGACATTCCTAAACTGGATAAAGTATGTGTGTCTTATGTTGTTGAATCTTAGTTAATGATTGTTTCTAAACCACCTAAGGGTGATTTGATCATCTCTTTAAACAAGGCTTTTTAGAGTTATTTGTGGACTTCCCTAAAGAATGGCTATGCTAGTGATCTGAGTCTTTATACGCCTGAAGTTAAGCCAGTTTCATGTATTCAAGTTGAAGAAATAGTAAATCGTTTGTTGTATAAAGGTCCTCTATTAGATAACAGCCAAGAAGTGTGTTTCCATTTTGACTATGGGAATCAAGAAGGAGTCCTGGGACAAGAAAATGGCTTGCTAGATAATTGTGGAGAGTTGGAAGAATTCATTAACAAGATCTTAGGCTCATTTGGTTATGAAATGATAGAGAAAATTGCTAATGAAATGCAAAATGAGAAGGAGAGTCCTAATGGGAGAGAAGAAGGGGATCTTATGTCAGTGGGCTATACTCACTTGGATGATAATAGGATCTATCTATATAGTGATGAGAGCAAGACAATTACCTCAACACAAAAGGAACAAGAAAGAGAACAATTGGAGGAGGTGGCTCTACATTTACAAGAAGAGGGTGTGGTTACAGAAGGTATAAAAGATAAGATTTCTTTTGGGGAGTTTGAATTTTCTCAACTCCTCTCTATAGTTCAAACTCCAAGTTTAAAGCTAGTGATGGTCAAAACTCTAGGTAAGCGAGGAAGAAAATATCATGTAACCAAAATGAAGGAAGAAATTGTTGCTAGTGTGCAAACTACCCTAGATTCTACCATGATTGTAACTACAAACAAATGGCCGAGGAGAGCCTGATGCTCTCCCTGGCCCCAATGAAGATAATATCATGGAATGTCAGGGGCATTAATGCCCTTGACAAAAAAGCTCAAATCAAGTAGCAACTGGATGCTTGTGGAGTGGATTTAATTGTTTTGCAGGAAACAAAAACTTCAGTGGCCATGTATGATTTAACAATTTGAAAATGGAAAGCCTAGAATTCCACACATTCCCTAGCTCAAGGTGCTCTGGGTGGACTGATAACAATGTGGAATCCAAAATCAGTAGTTGCAGAACTAATTCAAAATGAAAGAAACTAGAAAATAGTGAAAATAAAACATTTTGATATTGAGTTCTGGGTAATAAATGTATATGCTTCTACTACCACAAGTGAGAAGAAGCATATTTGGGATAGTTTGACGGACCTCTTGGATGGATTAACAGAGAAGAAAATTCTTTTTGTTAGAGATTTTAATGCAATTTAACTAATTTGAAGGAAAAGAAACAGGGCATCATCCCTCCCCAGAAGGTAATGGAGGATTTTGCATCTTTCATTACTATTAATGCATTAATGGATATCATCCCACAAAATGGTATTTTTACATGGACAAATAGAAGGAAAGGATTTCTTCAAATTGCAGAACGTTTCGATATATAATTTCTAGCATCGGCAAATTGGTTTATGGACTCACTATCTTTAGTATCCCAAATTCTTCCTTTCTTAGGATTGGACCATTTTTCCATTGATCTATGCATTGAAGGATTTGCACCAAAGGGAAAAGGGAAAAATTCATTCAAATTTCAAGGAATGTGGTTTAGGCATCCACAATTTCTAGATTTACTATGTCAATGGTGGACAAGTACACCATTTGTTAGAGGTTCTCAGATGTTCCAGCTAAGCAAAAAACTAAGTTATATTAAGAAGCAAATTGTGCAGTGGAATAAATCTATTTTCAAGAATATTTTTCAAAAAAAAGAGAGGGTGTATAAGGAGTTATCTAAAGTAAATAAGCATATAATTTAGAACAAGCTAAATAATTCCTCTTATGAGCTTCAAAAAGATTTGCAGGCAGAATGGGTTGAGCTGGTAGCAAGAGAGAAGATCTATTGCAGGTAGAAATCTAGAGAGTTGTGGCTAAGAGATGGAGAGAAAAACATAAAGTTATTTCATGCTTCAACAAAAATTAAAAAGTCTTTGAACTCTGTATTTTCCATTCAATCCTTGCTGACAGGAGAAATTCTAACACAGGAAGAAGATATTGAAGAGGAAGGGGTTCAGTTCTTTTCTAATTTGTTGTCGGCTTCAAGGAATAAATCAGAATCTGATCTTAAGGATGTTGAGAAACTACTTGAGAACATCCCTAAATTACTACATCAAAAGGAGAATGATCTTCTTTTAAGGCCTTTCACCCTTGAGGAGTTAAAAAAAGGTTGTATTCTCTTTGCCACCTAATAAAGCTCTGGGGCCAAACGAATTTACTAGGTTATTCTTTTAGAAGTGTTGGGATTTTATTGGTTTTGATATCTTATTAGCCTTAGAAGAATCAAGAAAGATAGGAACCATGTTGAAGCAATTTAACACAACACACATTGCAATTATTCCTAAGATTAAAGAGCCAAAGTCTTTTGCAAAGTTCAGACAAATCTCTTTATGCAGTACCATATATAAAATATTCAAAAAGGCAATTTATCTCAAGCTTTAGCCTCTCCTAACTAAAATAATATCTTAGGAGCAAGGAGGCTTTGTGCCTAGTAGGGAGACTCCATAAGGGGCTCTTATTGCACATGCAATGTTGCACTCTATTAAAACCAATGCCCTGCCTTCTTTTGTTATCAAACTTGATATGATGAAGGCTTGTGATAGGGTTGATTAGGATTTTCTAATCCAAGTGTTACAAAGATTTGGATTCACACTCAAATGGTGCAAGTGGATTTGGTCGTGTTTTTTAGGGGAAAATTTTTCAGTATTAATCAATGGTTCTCCAGCTAGTTTTTTTGCTTCTTCTCAAGGGGTGAGATAGGGTGATCCATTGTCCCTAGCTCTTTTCATCATAATGGCAGAAGCATTGAGTGGAACTATCATAAGATCCCATGAATTGGGTCTTTGGCAGGGTGTTTCCATACCACATACAAGGCTTCAAGCCACACATTCCTTGTTCGTTGATGATACTTTATTAGTTGGGAAATCATCTATATCGGAGGCAAAACAAGTCAAAAAAGTGCTTGAAAAATATTCATCAACTTTAGGTCAAAAAGTGAATGCTTCAAAATTGAAAGAATATATTTTTAATACTTTTGCAACACTCTCAAGAAGGCTAGTTAATATTCTGGGATTTCAAGAGGCTAAGCTTCCAAGTTCTTATCTAGGTATTCCTTTTTTCACAGGGATAGACAAAAGCTAGTATTGGCAGAAGGTTATAGATAGAATAAAATCCAGGATCTTATCTTGGAAGGCAAGATGGTTATCTTTTTTTGGTTGTATCATTTTGATCAAGTCAGTTATAGCAGCAATTCCAAACTACTTTATGGCAGTGTTGAAGGCACCAAAAGGTATAGTGCAACAAATTGAAAAGATTATTAAGAATTTCTTGTGGAGAGGAAATATAGATGACACAAAGAAGATACCATTAATCTCCCTGGAAAATATGTACATTAGTAAAAGTAAAGGAGGTGTTGGTATGCATAATTTTTCTGCTAGGAATTTAGCTTTGGGAGCCAAGCTAACATGGCACATGTATCAAAGGCCAGAGTTGAGGTGGTGTTCTATAATGCAATCCAAGTATTTGGATAATGATAATCCAACTAGAATTTTAACCATCTTCGATCCTCTTGAAGGCTTGGTGATGTGGAACTTCATGCTAGCTTGTAGAGAGGTGATTGTTCCTTTTTCAACATGGGAAGTCCACAATGGAGAAAGCATCAAATTCTGGAAAGATTCATGGAATGGATCCCCTCCTTTTTCCTCAATTCAAGATCTAAGTAGAGTGGAAGAAGTACTTTCTCCATTATGGGGCACCAAATTGAAGGATTATGTTGATCATGTTGATCTTGTCTATGGGAAAGTTATACGGAGAAGCCTGCCTTTAACATTGTTATCCTCTAAATAGATAAGTGATTTACAAGATATATTGCAAGAGAGGATAGTATTCCTATCAGAACAATTTGATACATTAATCTGGGCACCATCTAAGGATGGCAAGTACACAGTCAAACAGGGGTATAGATCTCTTACAATGTCTGTGGAACAATCACAATCACATAGAGCATATTCCTTTTGTTGGAATGCGATGGTTTTGCCTAAGGATGGTAATTTTACTTGGTTGGTGCTTCATAAAAGGATATTGACAAGTGATAGATTGAGCAAGTTAGGGTTCGTTGAACCATTCAAGTGTGTTCTTTGTCAAGAATCCTATGAAACTATAGATCATTTTTTCTTGAATTGTTCCTAGGCACAAGAGTGTTGGCAGTTCATCAAAACTAAATTGAATGTGTTATTTCCAATGCCATTCACCTTGTGGGATTTATTCAATGCTTGGTCAGTTTTGTATAAATCTTCCTTTTTTGTATGCATTTGGAGAATTGATCTTGCTCTAGTAGTTTGGAAATTTTGGTGGGAAATAAATAAGAGGATATTTAGGCAGTAGGCTCAGACAATTTTGTAATTGAAAGGTAAGATAGAACATTCCATATCATAGGTTGCTAATGCTTATGTCCAAAGGAAAAAAAATGTTTCCTTAGTGTTCTCAAGTTGGGATAGTTGGCTTCTTCAGAATTGGAAATATCTAACTTTTCCTTTTAAAGGGTCTCAAAAGGTTGCTCCACCTTTGACAATAGATAGAAGCAAGGTCAAGTGGTAATCTCCTCTGTTGGGCTTTGTTAAGCTTAACTTTGATGGCTCCTCGAGGGGTAATCCAAGGAGATTAGGTGCTAGAATAGTCATAAGAGATCGAAATGGTACTTTGTTAGCAAGCAAGGTAGTACATATTCCTAATTGCACTAATAATTTTGCAAAGGGGTTAGCATTTTTCTATGGTTTACAAGTAGCTAAAGCTACATGAATTTCCGTAAACTACACATAGAGGGAGACTCTTTGATCATAATTAATGCATGTAAAGAAAGGTTTGTTCAGAATTGGAAGCTGAGATATATTTTGCACAAAGTTTGGAAAATATTGGATGTTTTCAGTAAAGTTTAAATTTCCCATACCTACAAAGAGGGAAATCAGCTAGCTGATAACATTGAAAATTTGGCTTGTGATGGTCAAAATTTTGAAGTCATAGGAAATCAGGAGATTGCTAGTAGTTACCCTCAGTTAATAATGCTTGTAGATGAAGATGTAAATTAAGTGTTCTCATGAAAGATGTTGTGTTGCTTGGTATATGTTCTTTAGCTAGCATGTTAACTAAGTGGTGTGTTGGGTATTGCTCTGATCTAACTAAGTGGAGTTATGTGGGATAGGTTGTATTTTAAAGTGTAAATTCAGAGATTACAATGTTGTTCGTCGATACCTTAGCAGGGGTGACAAATAGGAAGTGAGTTGGAAAGGTAAAATAGATGTGTTGGCTTTACACTAAGGATCTAAGTGATGTGGAATCACATTCAATGAGGTGGCTAGCTTCGTTTTATTGATGGATATGGTTGTCAGATTGCTGATGTATGTTGAATGATTTCTATCTTTCATCATCAAGATTTTGACGACTTTGTAAAATTCACCTTAAGTGTTGATAATAACAGTTATGTACATCTTTGAACAAGTGTTGTACGAATAATTTTTTCCTGTAATGTTTGATGTATATGGAGGTACAAAATGGTATGATGAGTTGAAAGGAGGTCCTGAATTGGGAGCTCAAAAAATATTTTTCACATGCTTCATCACAAGAAACTCTTATTATGTTCTCTGCATTTACTACCTAAACAACAATGCAATATTTGTCATTAATTATGCCAAAGATATGTGCATGTTTTTTATTTCCTGTAAAGGATGACGAGAGCTAAGTGGCATCATCTTGCATTTTTGGTTATTTAGTCTTCCCAAATATCTTTGTTTGTGTGAAGAATCTATAGAATGGCTTTTAAACCTTGGAACCTAAGGGTTTGTATAAAGATTCAACAATGGGAGCTTCTATTTGAGGATTACCTTTCACATGATTTACTGAAGGTGGTATTTTATCTAGTAATCCCTCTAATGGAAGAAGATATTTGTAACATCCTTGGACCGAAGGTCACTAGCCCACGAGCGAGAAGGATTATTTTTCCTTCACAAGTGCTTTCAGTCTTTTTATCTAATATAATGGATTTACTTCAATCCTATAGAGAATTAGCGTTCATTGCTGGTCAATTTGTCAAGCCTCATTTTCTACAAAACAATGCCCTATTGTTTGCAATTCAAAAATACAATGTCTTTGTTGGGAAAGGGGAGTTAGGTGGTTTATTCCCTAAAGATTTCATCTTTGATCGTTCGATATTTGAGGAAGTTTTTGAGTCCATTAGATTATCCCTGTAGTATAAGAATGATAGCAAGCTCTTAAATGCTCTATGAAAGAACTATAGGAAAGTTTGGATAATTATGGATAAGGATATCAAAGATAAGTAATTTATGCAGTGTCTTTTCTTTGGGATGTTGCTACTCATGCCCCTACTAATTTTGTTAGAAGAGATGGTCAAGGATTTCTATCAACCTTGAATGTGGGTCGTGTGGTAAACCGTGATGTTTCTCTAGTTTTCAGTATGGGTCATGGTAATTTTCAAGGGTTTTCATCAACTACACGCATGGGTCATCTAGGTATTGAGGCCGTTGGTTCATATGGAAGTGGCACTGGCAAAGATTTTGGGTTGCCATCATGTTCAAATGCTTTGGGTGTTGCCCAAGTTTCATCTGCTCATGGGTGGCATGAGCGTTGTGGACCAATTGCAGTAAAAATAAGCTCTACGATAGTCAAGGCTCTAGTAATCATGGATGGTTAGCTTAGAAGGGCTCAAAATTGTTTATTGCTCTTGTGGGATATGGCGGTCAAGTTGGGGGAAGCCCTGGGGCACATGATGAAAGTTTTGTACATTTGGCTCTGATGGAGGAATAGCCTATGCTGGGACATGTAGCTTTTGTTAAATTTTGATTATTTCTGGGGACACTGCAATATCAATCTTTTGTTGACCAGAAATTTTTGTAGTCTCTTAGTAGGATTAGGCAGTATTGCATCAAAAAAAATTATTCCCTGTGCAATCTAATGTAATATTTTGTTCTATCTGGGAAGTCATGGACATATTGTCTTACTATGTATATTCACTCTTATTATATTAATATATAAATATATAGGCTTGTTTCCTTTGCTCTAAAAAAAAATATATATATTTTCTCAAATAATTGAATCTTTCTTCTCTCCTACATATTTTATCAGTAGAATTTTTCCATTCTCCATATCTTGCCAATAAAAGGTGAATGTAGTTCAATACAATTTTTTTTTGAGTATTAATATGAGATTAATGTTTATATTTTTGGTTGGAACTTTAGTAGAAATTAATAATGGAAGATCAAGAGTCATACCTTAAAAATTCACCTTGGAAGTCACATTCACACTAGAAATCAACAATGAAAGACTAAATCAACATTAGAATTTCATATTATGTGTCACTTTTAAGATTTGAATGTGGACCTCCTTAATATAACAAATGTTTTAACCAATTTAGCTCAACCTATTAAACTATAAATATAATTCAAGCTATTTTATTAGATTAGTTATCCTTCTATTTGAAAAATACCATTTCCCCTCCATTTTGGGCCTTTTAATCACCTTTTTATTCAAATCTTTCTAACACTACATTCTATGAATATTAATTTTCCTTTCTTTAGAGTTAAAATAACTAGGTGAATGTGATGATGAAAAATGTATACATCATACTTTCCATATTCACTTTTGCACTTAACTTAGTACCCATTTAAAAAAGATTTATTTAAAGTAATTTATTAGGAAATTTACCAGGTTGATCAAACCATTTCCTACATTACTCCACTCTAGAGAATGAAACATATAAAAATGTAAGTGGGTGATCAATATGAAATGATTAAAAGGTGTGTAATTTATACACTTACACTTTTCCTAATTTCATTATATTAGAAAAAGAGATCTCCCAAGGATAGGATTGAATTTCAACCTTGATGTGAGTCAAACCTATTAAGAAGGTTTGTTGTTTTCTTATGATAGAAATGATCCATTGGCTATTTTGGAAGATAAATTTAAATGCATTAACAAGCTCATTGTATGACCTAACACTTGAAATATAGAATATTATGATAGCAGAAATGGAAATAGTAACTTGTAGGAAAATCTGAGAAGGGTAGAATGATGTGCACTTGTGATCAAAAGTGGGTTAGATTAATTCTACTAAAGGGTAGATTCTCCCTAGGGTGAATGGGTCTTTGTACAGGAGTCCAAAATTTGATTTTACATTCCCTAGATCCTAACTCTAAGCTTCTGATTTCACTAAGTTTGACTGTTAGAAATCCAGAATAAATTTTGAATCTCAATTTTTGTGGCTTGACAACAATGTTGACAACTTTGAAAATAATCTCCTTTGATCAATCTTCAATCCTTCTTCACTTGTAAATCTGCACATATCAAAAAAAGAGAAGAAAAAGGGTAAGTGCACAAAGTTGAGTCCATGAAACGTGGAAGTTTTTTCCTTAACCAAAAAATTGAAATCGGCATTGAGGAAATGGGATCCCGATTTTAATAAACGGGATCCCGATTTTTAAAAATCGGGATCCCGTTATGGTTCGAGATCCCGAGCCTAAGACGGAATGGGATCCTGCTTTTTAAAAATTGGGATCTTGTTTCCCATCGGATCCCAAACCGATGGAAAAGGCATGGGATCCCGATTCTCACGAAACAGGATCCCGATTACTAAAAAATGGGATACCGTGTTTTGTAGAAATTGGGATCCCATTTTATATTGCTATTGATTTAAAAAAAAAAACAGATTTCACTGCACAGTGGACAGAACCCCGAGTACTGGCGACACCGACTCCCACAATCAGCTACAGGTACCCGCCTACATGCCATTTTTTTGCATTTTTCTATTTTGAAGAAAATAAGTGAATTTCATATTTTTTTTAATTTATTTCACGTTTTAAGCATTTTTTTAACTGTTATAGTAGAAATGAATAATTGTAAAAATAGACGAAAAAATGTAATGAAACCTTAAGGTTTTTTAATAAAAATGAAAAAATGAACCTTGAATTGTGTTTTAGAAACAAAATTTAACTTTTGAAACCTAAATTGTTCGATTAAACCCAAAAAAATTGAATTTGAAAACCCTAATTGAAACAAAACAAAAAAATTGCATTTCAAAACCCTAGAAATTGAAATGAAATAAAAACATTGCATTTACAAATCCAAATCAAGCTTTTTGAAACCTGAATTCAAATCAAACGAAAAAAATGAATTTGAAAACCTAGTTTGAATTGAAACGAAAAAATTGCATTAAAAACCCTAATTGTTTAAAATTGAAACCCTAAATTGAATTGGAACAAAGAAATTGTTAAAACCCTAAATTGGAATCAAACAAATCATTTTGATTTTGAAAACTAGGTAATTTCAAGCTCAAAAAAAATCATTTGCATTGCTTAAATTTTTTAAATTTTATTTGCTTTGTATGGAAAAAACGATATATATTAAACTTTAGTTTCAATGTTAAATTATAATTAGATTAGAAATCAATATGTTAAAAAATAGTTAAAATTCATAAAGTTTATCTTGATGTTTGTTTGCAAATTTAGTTAGCAAATTCGTAAATCTAAGCACATACAATCTATTCCAATTGACACTAACTTGCAAGTCTAAATTATGCCAAGGGCCACCCAAACTTCACCCTAAGTTTGCTAAACCCTAGACCCTAAACTGTAAAATCTAAACCCTCAACACTAAAGCATTTGAAATTTATGAACCCTAGACCCTAATCTTTCATTGGACATACCTAAAATTATGTAGGTTCAATGTCAAGAATGGGTCTATTTGGTAGATTTATGAAAACTATTTTGAATATCTAGAATGCCATAAAAGTATAATTATAGCAATTCCAATTGGGAACACTTGGGTACATATATATCATATGAAATTTAAATCTAGGAAGGTGTCTATTATATAGGAGAGTTGATAATACATGGAAAGAGGTTTGTATGGGAATATATGTATTAAGAAAAACATACCACATGACCTCTATAGGATTTTTAAGATGTGATCCTAGATAATAATCCACCCATCCTCAATCATAATGGATTCTTTAGCAATTAAGAGAGATTCAATAACCATATAATTACCTATATTTTGATACTATATAGATTTATGTGGAAGGATAGAAATTCATCAATAAGGAGACCAAGATGGAACCATTTAACACCTACAAGGTACACCTATTACATGGGAAAGGGAGGAGGTACATGATGATAGTTTGGAGGAACTACATGCTATTATTACAATTTAGAGATAGGGGATGATTCATATAAAAGAAATATAATTTAATATATTAATATATATATTTAATATAATATATTAAATAATATAAATATTTAATATCATAAAATATAATATAAGATTACATTAAGGATAGGTAATGTTACATTTACTTGGGGTTTTAATGAGGATTAGGCTTAAGATTCAATTAGGGTTTGTAGTGTAAATAGTTAGGTTACAATTAGGAATATATAATAATATTAATATAATTATAATATAAATATAAATTAATTTAAATATAATATAATATAGGAATACATTTAATATTAGGTAAAGGTTATAATTTAATTAAGTTTCAATTAGGTTTGCAATTCAATTAGGATATGGTTAGGGGTGGGGATCATTTAGCATTCTATTATGGTTAGAGTATGGGTTACATTTAAGATTATTGTTATTTTTGTGATATGTATAGATTGATTCATTTTTAACATGATACTTTTTTTTATTAGAGGGGTAAACACTTTTGACCCAGAGCTAGATGGAACCAATGAGGTTATAGTATGACTAAATTTGGACCTCACTAGACATCTAGATCCCCTTAAGCCATCCTATCACCCTAAATCATAAATCAATTTCTTAAGGGGTCCCAATATGACAAATTTCTTAAGGGGATCAAAGAAGTTCTTAAAATTTGGTGAAGTTGCCCAAGGCAACCAAATTTAACAATAATAAGATCGTGCAAGATTATAATATGAATGAGATTTCATGATCTAGTTTGGTCAGTTGAAACAAGAGTAGATCTCAATCAACTATTCCACAAGAAAATGTTCTTCACTAACTTGCAAGTTCATTAAATATTCCAAGGGGCACCAAAAATTTACCCTAAGTTTTGTAAACCCTAAACCCTGAACTCTAAAATCTAAACCCTAAACACTAAACCATTCATTTTGTCCTACCCAGCACCATAAAGTGAAATTTGGTTGTCTTAGGAAAATCCACCATATTTTATTCCTTATGCCATGTAATTTTGTCCTAGGATCTTACTACATCTACATGTACCTTAAGTTATCCTATTACCCTAAACCCCTAAACTCTAAAGTCTAAACCCTAAACCCTAAAGCCATCATTTTTTCTTTAAAGGCTCTTAATGAAATTTGGTTGCCTTGGGAAATTCACCAAATTTTATTCACTTGAGCCATGTCATTTTCTCCTAGGACCTCACTAGACATAAATCCCCTTAAGCCATCCTGTCACCCTAAATCGTAATTTGATTTTCTTAAGGGATCAAAGAAGTTCTTAAAATTTGGTTATCAAAGTTGCCATCATGATCTAGGTTGGTCAGTTGAAACAAGAGTAGATCTCAATCAACTATTCCATAAGAAAATGTTCTTCACTAACTTGCAAGTTCATTAAATATTCCAAATTCAAAACCCTAAACCCTAAACACTAAACCATTCATTTTGTCCTACCCAGGATCATAAAGTGAAATTTGGTTGTCTTAGGAAAATCCACCAAATTTCATTCCCTTATGCCATGTAATTTTTCCTAGGATCTTACTAACTACTACATATCCCTTAAGTTATCCTAACCCTAAACCCTAAACTCTAAAGTCTAAACCCTCCTAAACCCTAAAGCCATCATTTTTTTCTTAGGCTCTTAATGAAATTTGGTTGCCTTAGGCAACTCCACCAAATTTCATTGCCTTATGCCATGTAATTTTTTCCTAGGATCTTACTACATATATCCCCTTAAGTTATCCTATTACCCTAAACCCTAAACTCTAAAGTATAAACCGTAAACCCTAAAGCCATCATTTTTTTTTAGGCTCTTAATGAAATTTGGTTGCCTTAGGCAACTCCACCAAATTTCATTCCCTTATGCCATGTAATTTTTTCCTAGGATCTTACTACATGTAGATCCCCTTAGGCTATCCTATTATCCTAAACCCTAAACTCTAAAGTCTAAACCCTAAACCCTAAAGCCATCGTTTTTTATTTAAAGGCTCTTAATGAAATTTGGTTGCCTTGGGCAACTTCACCAAATTTTATTCACTTGAGCCATGCCATTTTCTCCTAGGACCTCACTAGACGTAAATCCCCTTAAGCCATCATGTCACCCTAAATCGTAATTCAATTTTGTTAAGGGGTTCCAATATGACATTTCTTAAGGGGATCAAAGAAGTTCTTAAAATTTGGTGATCAAAGTTGCCCAAGGCCCAACCAAATTTAACAATAATAAGATCCTACAAGATTATACAATATCAATAGTTAATTGTATTTTCATTCAAGTAACATGTGCCTTAGACATATAAATGAGGCTTACATATAATTTTATCATTTGTATTCAATTATTTAAGGCCATTTATATTGAATGGTTTAAAGGTATTTCCTAAACATGTATCTTACATCTTGAAATTACAAATCTAATGTGGGTTCACTCATATCTTAAAAGATCACGCGGATCCATTCAATAATATTCAATCCACCTCCACGCCATCCATCTCCAACACCTTCACCTCCACCTCCACCTTCTCCACCTCGTAACCCCCCACCTCAACCACCTGAAATCAATGAACATGCTCATTTGCAAGCACAAATCAATGCTTCTGCTAGAACCATCCAAGATCAAATCAACATTATTCAAAATGAAGAATGTATCGCACCTCCTGTGAGGATGTTTGCATCTAGGATGCAAACCCTTGTCGATGCTGTTAGGGCTATGGATGGGATCATAGATGAGCATCGACAATGGCTAGAGGAGAGGAGAACTCCTAATTTTGAAAAGGAAAACACAAAGAAATGAAGATCTATGCAGTAGAGAGCCATAATAGTTTATAAATTAAAACAATGATCTTAAATAGTTATGAATTTATAAATCAGTGAATCCATGGATATTTTGTGTGATGAAATCTATAAATTTGGTTCCAAATGGATATTTTTAGTGACATGAATTTATGATTTTGGTTCTAGATGGATATTTTTAGTGACATGGATTTATGAATTTGGTGGAATTTATGAACTTATAATGAATAGTATATAATAGTATATATTTTATGACTATCTACTAGTTCATGATTTCTCCTACTGAAAAATTGTAATATATATGTGTGTGTGTGTGTTATAGACATAAAATGAGATTTTGTGAATGTTTCAAGTTTATTGTTTAGTATGTATGTGCATGTATTAAAAATTTGCATATATAGTTCTTAAATTTTGAAATTTGTATTTATGTACATAGTTTAGTTTAATGATTTGTATGCATGCAAATTATGCATCATATTTTTTATTTTAAATGTACATGTACATACATTTAATTTTGAATTTTGTATGGGCATGCTCTTGAGTTGAACAATCAATGTATATATATGTGTATTTCAATTAAATATATGATCTTAATATATATGTTGCTCATCCTATTTCAATTAAATATATGATCTTAATATATGTATGCACATGGACTATTTTGTATGATTTAATGCAGGTGCACATTTATATCGAGCATGTGTATCATGGATTATTTTAACATTGATGATATCATCAATCCACCAACTCAGCCACGTGATCCTCCCTCCCTCCCACCTCCTCCACCTCCTCCCTCCCTCCCCCTCCACCTCCCTCTCCACCTCCACCTAATATGCCACATCCAACACCTATCACATCTAATGAGGCTCACTTGAGAGCACGAATAATGATCAAGTTGCATCCTTACAAAATCAAATCAATGCTATGCAAAGTCAAGCATTGATTCCTCCACATGTGAAACGTTTTGCATCTGCCATGCAAAACGTTGTTGATTCCATCAGGATGATCGATTCTGATCTTGATAGGCGTCAACGAGATAGAGAACAAATGAGACAATTATATTCTGATGGTCTCTATTACAAACAAATATTAGACCTTAAAATAACAAAAGCGTATCTAGCCCCCTACTTTCTTGACCTCGTTACTCGACAACCCATTCCACCCAACACATCTAGAATATCCATGAGGTGGTGCAAACATCCGCAGATGAGTGCACATTTTTGGGATCGATGGTATATGGTTTTTGATAGTCCCCCACATGCTAATTGGGAGTGCCCATTGTACTTTTTGAGAAAACTGTATGTAGAGTTTTTTTGGGGGCAAAAGCCCAAATATTTTGATTTTAGATCATTTCAGGGTGTTGGTGGTGGCATGCCACAATAGAGATTAGGGGCAAGGGTTGATCCCCAACACCCCAGGCATGCGCAACCCCTTGTTGTTGCTCCGGTTCCTCCCATTCCTACACCTATACATCATCAAGCTTTGGTCTCAACATTAGGTTCCCTTAGTACACTCGCAGGAGACCTTGATTAGCACGCTTCTGCGATAGTGAGTGGGGAGCATAGAGACGATGATGATGATGGAGTTTTTTATGGAGCTGGTCTGAGTATCGCTCCAAGAGTGTTGAGGCTCGTCCCCCATATATGTACTAGTTGTCATCAAGTATGCTATGGACCTGATTAGGCCACACCTAGTTTAGGTGGACAGGGAGATTCTGGTGGTTCATCTGGTCGCATCAGTTCATTTGTAGAGTTCCTCATAGCAGAACATCACCCTAAGGACACTACGACATAGGTATAAATATGCATCTAGATGTACGTTCATTTTATAAGAATTTTGATGGTTGTATATATCAAAAAAAAGTGTGCAATACATTTTAACAATCAAATTGTTTGGTGTACAAATGATGCTAATGATGCAAGGGAAATCATCTGTTCCATGAGTACATACATTGACACCGGTCATACTCGGCAACCCTTATGGGGTATTTTGATTTCAATTTTTAAAATTATATATGAAATCATAAATTATTTAACTTGAGTTTTAAATTTATAATTGAATCACATATATGTTTGAAATATTTATGTTGGTTTAGGCGAGTTAATCGACATCCACGTCAATTCCTCCCGAGGGATTGTCAAGCACTCCTCCACTATCGAGCGACATAGATCAGGGGAAGGTACATTCATATTGTAAATTTGCTTAAAGTTTACATTAGTATAGTTACAACTTTATGAGTTTTGAATTCACTAGATATATGAAACGCATGCATGTACACTTGCAAATATTATAAGCGTTAAATGTCAATGTACATGTATGTCTAGGTTGATACCACAATAAGAATGGGCATTGGGAAAACATTTGATGTTGTAGTTACTCGTGAGGCCATTGATTTCTAGGTTGTTTACAAAACTTTCTACACAAAATGTGCAAACTTGAATATACACACACACACACACACACACACACACACATATATATATATACATATAAACCTAATTCAATTGCAC
>VDFB02202871.1:35968-50086 GCA_007258455.2 Sequoia sempervirens | reverse complement strand
AAAACATTGGAAGTCTGAACCTAGGCCTTTAACCTAGTTTTACCTGCAAGTTGAAGGTCCTAACAATGTCAAAGAAAAATACTGACTTTGAACATATGGCTGATGACCTTTTTTGCAGAATTTTTTGATGAAATTAAAACCCATTTTAGATGAAACAATGTAGATTCTAAATATGTAATTTGTTTTGCAATTGAATTATTTTTTCTATTTTTCAATTAATTTCTAATAAAATTGGTCCATAAACTTTAAATATCAGAGTTTTAAACTATTTTAATAACTTTTGATCAACATAACATTTTGACAAACGGATTGCACTAGAACAAACTTTAGACAATTCTTTTCAATTTGAAAAAAAAATAAAAAAAATGATAAGTTTAGGTCATCTGATGCATGTCGTACATGACGATTTTTCAAAACGACAAATCTGCCTAATAAAAATCTAACAAAAAAAAAATATTCAATAAAAAATTACAAAAAAATATCAAGAACAAGCTTCAGTGAGTCATAAAACTTTTCCCAAAAGGATTTAGAAAAATACGATAATTTAAGTCAAAATATGGATGTCGTACACATGCATGGTATGGTAAAAAAAAATGACTTTTAAACAGTGGTTTTTAGAAATGCCTATTAAAACTTAATTTGTACAATCTGGGTATTGAAACAAATTATATATTTGGAAACTAGACTCTGAACACTACATTTTATGATTAGTGACTTTGTTAAAGATTTCATCTCTAAGTGCTTCAAATTTTAAGTTCAAATGTGTCAAATTCTGAAATCAGGAAAAACACTTCCACTTTTAGGCCAAAAAGTGGACTCAACTTCTTGCACACGCCCAAAATGTTTGGTTTTGGATGAATAGGGGTTTGTCTTAGTCAAACCCCGTGTTGCTAATTAAACCTTGATGATGAAATAATGACAAATGGAAAGAAATGATGAATGAACAATGCTTTTTCACAACTCATCAAACCCTTAATGGCTTCCCTTAGAGGACTAAATTCCAACACATGTCACTCTAAGGTCTAGATCTTGCATGAATTGACTTGATTGGATGATTGATTTGATGCTTGAATGCTTGCTTAAATGCTTGAAACCTACATCACAAAGTTAGCTCCAAAACATGACATGAACACAAATGAATTTTAACATGATATGATCAAGTAATTGCTTTTGTAGATGACTGTTAAATTTTCTCTTCAATGCTCTTGACAATAATATTTTCTCTTGTGAAAGTTGACTCTAGCTTGTTAGATTTGAATTGATAAAATAACTATGTATTTATAAGTGTTTATTTAATTTCTCAAAACTTAGATTTCAAAAGCCAAAAATTGAAACTTGAATTTGAATCATTAAAATTCCATCAAAAACATATTTTAAATTGGGTCTTGGCACTTAAGGAGGATCCATTCACCTTTGTCCTAGGACCTAAATCGAAGACACACAATTTTCAAGGTTTTTAATTACTATTGGAAATTGTTTAACATAGGTTTTCCTTTTAGAAAATAGGAATAATAAAACTTTGGAATGCATAATTTGAAAAATTAGAAGCTTAATTAAGTCCAATTAATTAAGGGACCCAAACATAGTGTGAAATTGTAAAGGTATACTATTTTCTACACTACAGAGAAAAAAATGCATACAAGCCTACAAAATAACTATAATACAAAGATCAAAGACATGTCACAATATTACACAATATATACCCTAGGAGAATCCTCAAAAGGGGAAAGTCAACCTTGAAAACTATCCACACTCAATGTATTATTCAATAATAAAAAAATTACATTAAACTTACAAAGTCTTTATGAATACTTTTAAAACATCAAGCTCCTCTAATGCATCCTCTATGTGTCGAAGAATAATGAGTAACAACACATCACATGCCATGCTTCACATATTCCCTTAACAAGAGAACTCGATACAAATAGGAACCAATCCAAAATAAATAACTAGTATACTACAACCACTAAACATGTGTTTTATTTTATAGAATTCAGCTCAATCAAAACAACCAAGTGATATAGGTAAAACCATGGATCTCAAAAAAATGATCACACAAATCCATTGACCCTAACATTTATATTTTGGTACTAATCTTTGACACATCCTCATAGATGTTAGACTTTATTTTGCGTTAATCATTTGTCATCTTAATAATTTGGATAAAGGAGAAACCTTTGTTGGTATGTGGCAACTGATCATGCTATAATGTACACTCTTCATGTATCCTATTTTTTCACTTTGTCACCAACAATAGAAAAAATAACTTTGTAAAACCCTAATTTTGGAAGCTTCTAAAAAGCTTATAATAAGCAGTTGGGATGGGAGTTGCACTAGGTAATTATTCATGAGATTGTAATATGTTTTGCACTAGATAATAAAATCATTGGATGGCTATGGTTTTGTGGATGTAGCCCATATTGGATGAACCACGTTAAATTCTTTATGTTGTCTTGATGCTACTATAAAAAAAAAAGTGTTTTATTTTCTTTGCTTGATTGATCAAATTTTCATTTAATTATTAGATATTTGCCTTCTAACCCTAACAAGTGGTATCAGATCAAGGTTGTGTTTTGTTATCCTCTACAGGAAGGTCTCACGGTTGAGTGGGAGTAATGGTAGATGAGGATAAGTTGAAGGTTGAGAAGTTCAATGTGCAGAACTATCAGTTATGGAAGATGTAGATGGAGGAATACCTCTATCAAAATGATTTATGGTGGCCATTGGAAGGGAAAACGAAGAAACCCTCAACAATTTTTGATGAGGACTAGGATTATTTAGATAGAAAGGCATTTGGCAGTATGTGTTTATGCCTAGCACAATCGGTGGCATTCAATATTACAACAAAAAAGACAACTCAAGAGTTGATGCAAACCCTAACAAAGTTATATGAAAAGCCTTCTACTTTGAATAAGGTATTTCTTATGAAGTGTTTATTTAATATAAAAATGGTAGAAGGTGGGTCAGTTGCTGATCATTTAAATGAGTTTATTACGATTACCAGTCAATTAACTTATGAAAATGTAAACTTTGATGAAGAATTTAGGGCTCTTTTGATTCTGTGTTCTTTGCCTAAAAGTTGAAATAGCTTGGTAATGGTTGTTACCAATTTTTTTTATAGTTTGAGTACATTGAAATTTGATGATGTTGGTGTTATTTTGAGCAAGGAAATTCATAGGAAAAGCTTAGGTGGAATATCCACATCAAGTAGTGTTTTGAATGCAAAAAGCAAGGGCAGAACAAAGGAGAAAGGAAACAATTCTGGAAGTCTTGGGAAGTCATGAGGAAAATCAAAGGATAAAAGGTCCCAATCTAGAGAAAAGAAGGATTCTTGGTACTGTCATAAACCAGGTCATTTAAAGAAAGATTGTTGGTCTCAGAACAATAAAGAAGGAGACAAAAAGAAAGGCAATAAAGAGGAAAATGTGGTAATTGATAAATTTGATGAGGATGCTTTGATTCTTTCCATTGATAATGCTAATGATTCTTGGGTGTTAGATTCATGGGCTTCATTTCATGCTACGCCCCATAGAAGTTATTTTCTTGACTATGTCCAAGGGGATTTTGAGCTAGTTTATTTGGGAGGTAACGAACCTTATCAGATTGTTGGAGAGGCAAGAATCAAGATTAAGTTGTAGAATGGGAATCTTTGGCTACTACATGAGGTAAGGCACGTTCCAAAGTTAAGCAGAAATTTAATTTCAACAAGAAAACTAGATGATGAAGGTTGTGTTGTTACATTTAGTGATAAAAATTGGAAGGTTACAAAAGATGCCTTAGTGGTAGCAAAAGGTATGAAAGTAGGCATCTTATATCTTTGTAAAGGTCATGTTGTTCCTCCTACTTTAACTATTGTAGATAAAAATCAGTGTTCAAGAATAGTTATTGCAATTTGGCATGTAGAAAATCATATAGTTGTTGTGGATTTTGAATCAACACTGTGGCATAATAGACTTGGGCATATGAGTGAAAAATGTATGAAAGTACTTCATTCAAAGGATTTTTTACTAGGTCTAAAATGTGTTAATATGGATTTTTGTGAGAGTTGTGTATGAAAAACAAAAGAGAGTTAGTTTTCTCAAGGATGGGAAGCAAAAGAAATATGATAAATTGGAGCTTGTGCATATGTCCATGTATGAGGACCAACTCAAACATTTTCTCTTGGTGGATCTTAGTATTATGTCACTTTTATTGATGATACAACAAGGAAGGTATGGATTTATTTCCTTAGGTAGATATCTAATGTATTTGAAACTTTTAAAAAATAAAGAAGCTTGGTTGAGAATGAGATGGGTAAAAAGTTAAAATGTCTCAGATCTAATAATGGTGGTAAGTATTGTAGAAAAGAGTTTGAATATTATTGTTCCTCTAATGGTATTCGTAGGGAAAAAATGGTTCCAAGGACTCCATAGGAAAATGGAGTGTCTAAGCGCATGAATAGAACAATAATGGAGCATGCACAAACTATGAAATTGCATGTTGGGCTGCCTTTAAACATGTGGGAAGAGGCTATAAACACTATTGTTTATTTAATTAATAGAGGTCCCTCTAATCCTGTGGGCTGTGGTATTCCAGAGGAAGCATGGATAAGTAAGAAGGTGAGTTAAATTCTTTTCTCACAACCTTCAGTTGTGTAGCATTTGCACATGTAGATTCTAAAAATAGAAGAAATCTTGATACAAAATCAAAGAAATGTATATTTGTTGGATATGGCATTGATGAATTTGGTTATAAGCTTTGGGATTTTGAAAATTAGAAAATTATTAGAAGCAGGGATGTCATATTCAATGAGAAATTGTTGTACAAAGATTAGTTGCAACATCATGAGAAGAAAGAAAATTATTATTAGTGTTGGATGATACACCAAACAACAATTTTTCAATGGTTCCTCATGATCTGTGACAACAACAACAACAAATACTACAAACTCCAGTGAATGTTAGACAATCTTCAAGGATATGTAGACCCGCAAAAAAATATTCTCTCTTTATATTCTATTTTATTAACTAATGTTGGTGAACTAGAATATTATGATGAAGCTATGTAGGTGCATACCAAGGTTTAGTGGGAGCATGGAATGGAAGAAGAAATGGACTCCCTGCTGAAAAATCAGACTTAAGAATTATGCAAGTTTCCTGCAGGTAAAAAGGTTTTACCAAGCAAATGCGTTTATAGGCTGAAAGAGGAGGATGGAGGTAAGAAAATTAAATCCAAGTTAGTTGTAAAGGGATTTGTATAGAAAAAGGGTATTGATTTTGATGATATTTTTTCTTTAGTTGTTAAAATGACTTCTATACGCACTGTTTTAAGTATTGTGGCTACTGAAGATTTGCATTTAGAACAGCTCGATGTTAAAACAACCTTTATCCACATGGTGATTCGGAAGAGGAAAAATATATGGAACAACCATAAGGATTTGAGGTCAAAGGTCAGGAGAAATTGGTGTGCAAATTAAAAATATATATATGGCTTGAAGCAAGCACCTCAACAATGGAATATTAAATTTGATAGCTTTATGGTTGAGCATGGCTATAGTCAATGTAATTTAGACCATTTTGTATATTTCAAGAGTTTAGATGATGATAGCTACATTATTTTATGTTTAAATGTTGATGATATGCTTGTAGCGAGGTCTAACATGGTTCACATTAAGGAGTTAAAACATCAATTAGCGAATTATTTTGCTATGAAGGATTTGGGAGTAGCAAAAAGAATCCTTGGTATGAAGATTAAAAGAGATAGGAAAAACAAAAAATATTTTTATCTCAGACTGATTATATTGATAAGGTGTTACAGAGATTTCATATGGAGAATTCCAAAGCTATCTGCACACCTTTTCCTAGTCATGTTAAATTGACAAATGATACATGTGTCCAAAGACACAAGAGGAGGAAGAAAAAATGTCCAAGGTGCCATATGTTTCAACTATAGGTAGTTTAATGTATGTCATGGTATGCACAAGACCGGATATTGCATATGTTGTAGGAGTTTTAATAAGTATATAAGTCATCCTGGAGTTGAGCATTGGAATGCGGTAAAATGGATTTTCAAGTACTTGAGAGGTACATCCAATAAATGTTTATGTTTTGGGGGCTCTAATATTGATTTAAAAGGCTATGTTGACTCAGATTTGGCAGAGGATATAGATACCAGGCAGAGTACCATAGGTTATGTATTCACAGTTGGTGAGACAACAGTGAGTTGGATTTCTCAATTGCAAAAGGTGGTTGCTTTATCCACCACAGAGGCAAAGTATGTTGTTGCAACAAAGGTAGCAAATGAGATAATATGGCTGCAACTTTTCATGGAAGAGTTGGGAAAAAAATAGGTTGAAAATAACTTATTTACAGACAACTAAAGTGTTATACATCTTGCAAAGAATTCTTCCTTTCACTCTAAAACCAAACACATATAGCTAATATATCATTTCATTTGTTCAATGTTGGAGGATGAACAAGTAAAGCTAGAAAAGATGTACATACATATGTCAACCCAACGGATATGTTTACAAAGAAAGTGACAAGGGAGAAGTTGAGCTCCTCTTCAACTTTGGATGGTCTTTATGGTTAAAAGTATAATAGAGCAGTAGGGTCCAAGGTGCTTATTTCTAGTGGAAGTTGTAAGTGCAGCAGTGTCATCCAAGATCAGTCTCTAAGTGGGAGATTGTTTGGTGTGGAGCTTGATCAGTCTCCAAGTGGGAGATTGTTGGTATGTGGCAACCAATCATGCTATACTATACACTCTTCATGTATCCTATTTTTTCACTTCGTCACCAAAAAAATAAAAAACTGTGTAAAAACCTAATTCTGGAAGCTTCTAAAAAGCTTGTAATAAGCGGTTGGGATGGGAGTTGTAGTAGGGCATTATTTGTGAGATTGTAATATGTTTTACACTGGATAATAAAATTATTGGATGGCTTTGGTTTTGTGGATGTAGCCATATTGAGTGAACCAGGTTAAATTCTGTGTTGTCTTGTTACTGCTATAATTTTTCTATGTGTTTTATTTTCTCTATTTTATTGATCAAATCTACATTTAACTATTAGTAAATGCCTTCTAACTCTAACAACCTTGAACTTCTAACTATGTCCATACCCCTAATTTTGGATTTTCATAAGAACATAATTATTAATATAATAAACATAAACATTTTAAATGGTCATTTGAAATAATTATTAAATAATTTATATTAATAAATTTAATGGTGTTATTTTATTTTGGCATGGTATATCTATATTTTTATCAGAATAACTAGGTTCTGAAAATTGTGTGAGAAAGTGGATGAATTTTGTAGGTATTCAAGGTGCAACAAAAGGCATATTTTTCAACATATTTTGGGAATAAACCTCAAACTTGGTAACTTAGTTTGACTAGTTGAAGGTCAAGTAATTCTAGTTATTCCACCCAACTAAGAGTTTATCCGCTACTATTAGTAATTATTGACCTATGTAAGGTTACCACACCTTGTTGGTAGGTCAATCATCCCTCCTATTCCTTTGTGAACATTTTGGAATCAAGCCGTAAGATTAATTAAAAGAAAATATAATATAATTTTGACTAGTTTAAACCTAAACATTACCATTTGGAAATAAAAGTTAAGTATAAGAAAATAATTAAAAGAGAATACAAATAAAAGCAATAAGAGAAGATCCAAAAAAAAGAAATAAAATAAAATAAAACTATATAAAATAAACTAAACACCATGTGAAATAATAGAAAAGAAAGAAATATGAGTTACAATTTTTAGTCATTGATATGGAGGGAAATATCCAAATCTTCATGTGAAAGACAACCCTCATTTATAAGGAGAGGGGAGAAGGTTCTAAGGGAGATTAATACCATTAAAACAATATGTTATACATTCTAGTAAGAGGCTCCCTTGGTCAGAGGATGTAAAGAAATAGAATTGCAAGGTTGCTATAAAACCCCACAAACTTTCCCTAACAAGATACAATGTTCAAAAGGTGAGAGATAGAGGAATGAGAGGATAAGAGAGGTAGGGAAGGAGAAGAAGAGGTGTGGGGAGTCTACGTGTGATAGTGTTGCACCCATACAAGTTGCAGATGTCTTACCAGTTCCTCTTTTCTTGTCAAGTTTATAAAATCTCCATGTTTCTCATTTATTTTTCTTGCAACTACTTAGGCTTTGAAATCTTAATTGTTCAATTAGTAATGCAAAAATGTACTCATTTTTCCTTATTACGTATACACCAATCATGCCCTAGTTTAGAAAGCACATAGTTAGTCAAACATTGAATGGTTATGTTGCATAAATGAATAGGATCATAGTGTAATATATGTATCTATTTATATATGTATATATAGAGAGGATTGAAAGGGATATATTTACATAGACCTATATAAATTTTATAAAATCTGTGAGACCTGGATGGGTATTTGGATCTACCTCTCTAGGTTAGCCCAAAAGATTACATCATTGAACATATTTTTATCCTAGTAATTTATATAGATGGAGTTGGTATATATGGTTTATGAGCAACTAAATAACCACTATGAAGAGCTCAGTATGCTTGATATTTCTATATGTAGTTTACAATCCTAATTTCATATAAAAAATATTAGTGTTAAATATTCATCTTTAGTATTTTGGTTCACAACACTCACAAGAAAACTTTATATTAAAATAATTGGATTAAGGAACTCACTCTTGAAAAATAAATGTATTCTCTTGCATTTCAAAGTCTATGACCTATAGGTATGATCAACAACTTTGACAACATAACGAATGTAAAAGTAATCCTCAAGAGCCCATTATCATCCTTGACATGATTTATGATGCAAAAGAAATCATCATTCTAAGAAATTATGTGACATACATATATACTACACTCATTGGTAGGAGCTTTATCCTCTAGTAAGAAGGAAGAATCATAATTAAATTTGGCATCCATATGGTTAACTATAAAATTTTGCAATACTTTACTTTCATTAGAATCTTTCCTTCCTTCTTCTCTCCAATGGTATGTGTTGTGCAATTTTCACACACGCCCCACTAGAGGCGGAGACCCTCTTTTTTTTCTTTTGCATCTTTGACTCTTGGCTTGGTCAAATTTTGGTTTTGCTCTTCTTGGGAGGTTATTTTTGGATTAAGTCTGGACTGGGTTTGATGAGGACAATATTTTGAGGCTCTAGGAGAAATTCATCTGTCTTGGAATTTGAAAATGGGGATTTTGAAGTGAATTTTCAATGTTATCTATAAATATTTTCTATACATGTGGATAGAGAACGAAAAATTAGGCTGGGTTTCTTTTTGAACTTTTTGAAAATTCCTTCTAGAAAAAAAGTTATGAGATTTCGGGGATTTTGACCTTGCAAGGAATTTAGGAATTTCCGTCCCTGATGGAAAATCTCAAAATTTCTATGACCCCCTCAAAATCCCGAATTTTTTTTTTTGGAAAATTCCAAGACACCCTCAAAACCCAAAATTTTCCAAAAAGGAATTTTTTAAGAATTTTTTTCTTCTAGAAATGGAAATTTTTGAATTTTTTCCAAAATGAACATTTTTCAAAATTGATTTTTTCCGAAATGCAATTTTTTCCAAAAATGGAAATTTTTTCCAAAAAATTTCAAAATGTTCCTGAAAATGAAATTCTTGAGGTGGAGAAAAAATTTAGAAATAAAAATTTCCAAACATGTGAACTACTAATGATGATATCTGTTTTTCAGGATTAAATAAATATTAAAAAGGGAACTTGCACATGGATTCATGCCAAAAGGGAAATATGGAAGAGTTCAATTCAAATTTTAAAAGGGGAACTTGCCTATGAATTCGTGCCCAAATTGTCTATAGTTGGAAGGAGTTTCTGGAAGACATGTGAAGTTGATTTCATCATCTAATCAAATTTTTCATTAATGACAAGCTGGCATAATATTGTTTTCTCATTGTTCCATGATGTAACTGCTTTTATGCAATTGGGTGATGATGTACCATGAGCTCCCAAATTAAATGTAACAGTTTGATGCTTCTAGAAGTGTAATTGCAGCCATTGGATGAATTAAATCTTGGTCATTTATTCAAAATGCAATTATCTATAAAAGGCTAGTGCCTTCTAATTTGTAAAGTGGGGTTAGATTTAGCGATTAAAATAGCTGATTAGAGGCTGTAAAAGCCAGAATTAGCTAAGTTAGAGAAGTCAGTAGTTGAATGCAATTGGATTGTTGATTTGGCAAGCTTTGTGTTACACTTTAATAGTTTATGGTTTCTTGTTCTCGATTCTCAATGTTAGATGTTAGATTTTAGTTCTTTTGCAATAATGGTAAAATGTTAATGATGTTGATTGATCTTTGGTCCATACTTTTAGCAATTTGCTGATTGTAATTTGTTGTGTAAAGTTAGTTTGGGCCTTATTTTGTGCTAAGTTCAACTGTGAATGCTTGTTTACATTGCGCTAGTTAGTGGGTATGTGGATGAAAATTCATAGTCTAAAAATCTTCAATTTCCTTAGAAGATTGCACCATTTCTGCATATTTGTGGGCTTGTCCTTGATCAAGTAGGGATTGGTTTTATTGGATATTTTTCCATTTGCAACATTCATCAATATTGTGATTGATCTTAGGAGTTAGTTTAGAGTTGAATCTCTCTAAAACCCTTATCTCTTTTATTGTTTATTTTGAATTTGAGTTAGTTTTAGGATTGAATGCATCACCATATTGTTGCATCTGATGAAAGTATGCTTCCAACATTGTTCATTTGTAAGGCCCCTTGTGATTACCAACATTTTTGCATTTATCACTGAGTTGTTTATGCATTGTCAAGACCTGAAATTAGAGACCTTGGGGTTATCTCTTGAGGCTTGTTGATAGAGATTTACCTTTCAAGAGAGATAGAATATTGAATATTTTTTCTGAGTTGCTGTTGTGTAGAAAACACAATCAACAGTATGGCCTTGAAACTAGTTCTAGAAGACCATTATTTTCCTTTGATTATTCTAAGTGTAGGTGTGTGGTGAAAATATTTGTTGCATTTGTACAATAGTAGAGCCTCCCTTCATGTCTAATGAGATTTTTACCCTCAACCTGATTAGATTGTTACTAAACTTCCATCAAGACTAGCTTAAGGGTTGGGGTGTTACCATGTCCTTGATATAATTTTCATGACCCTACAACTCTACCATTAGAGGAGGAAGAGTTAATTTCTATTTTGTAGTTGTCTATCCAACTCAAGTGGAACTTTCCAAGGATAGTGACTTAAAATTTAATGTTTCTATAGACTTAATATTTAACATGTTTTGGGAAAGAGCATATTATATTCTTGACAAATAAGCCTTGTTAGGATGAATAACACCATAGATACTTTGAAAACACTATTCCACACACCATAAATGAGTTCGTGTATTTAAAAATGAACTAAATATAAAAAAATAGTAGTTTCAATCAATTCCATGATTAAATTATACATGGTAAACTCATTAGAACATCACTAAGGTAAGAAATAAGGAGCAAAAACATTGCTCATCTAGCCATAATTTAACAAACTTAAGGAAGCTAAAATTTTTAATTAGAAATATGTGTTGGCTGAGAATACCCTCTTTCTCCTTTAGAAGTACTCGATATACCACAAAAACACTTGATATGATGTCGGTTACATATTATTGATTACTAACCACGTATATCTAGAAGGTTTAAAATAGTATCTTTAAATGTACCAATCAACTCATCAACCACAACTCATCAACCACCTTAAAATTCCTACTAGGTTGAGTCAATTACTATTTAGAATGCTAGTAAGTATTGGGATAGAGAAGACCCAAATGTAAACCTCTGAGATATTTTAGTTGTGATAGGCAGTCATTGGACCATGCCAATGATTGATGTGTAGGCTACTATTAGGGATTAGCTAACATTCATTTGGTTCATGGAGGTGGATTGCTATGGGATACCCTCGTTATGATATGGTAATGGTTAGTAGGTTGCCATTGGACCATGCCAATGGTAGACACCTAGAGATACTATTGTATCTTTTGGATTAGTTGATATTCACTTGATTCATGGAGGTGGATTGCTATTAGCTATTTGATATTTGATATGATACTAGTTGTATGGGCAGTTATGCTACTGTGCGAGTAATGGTAATCAATGCTAACTGTTATATTAGGAGGGATCACTAGTAGACACCTATAGTTAGTGTGGCCATCGATTTTGGTACCCACAAGTCTCTAACACTTCTAGGGTTTTTCACCTAAAAGGAGAGAGATAGGCCAAAATGAGTAATGCCCCACTCAAAACTAATTCAAGTATGGATGAAATATTCCTAAATGCAATAAAATGATAAAATATATTGATTATTAATGTAAAACCTAAGAAATGCAAGTTGTTTGAAAACACATTGTGATATGTAAAATGACCTGAAAATGTAAACAAACAATAACAAAAATGAAAGAGATTGGAGAGGTGCACTTGGAAATTGGAATATGATACAGAGAGGCTTTGGAATCCTACAAAAAAATTTGTTGAGGCCAACTGGGACACTTATGCCAAGCTAGGCGGCTTAGTCTTGTTTCAAGGAGATTATGTCAGAACAAGTTTTAGCCAAATGGGTATCCAAAAATGTAGAAATCATTTTTTAGGCCTGACAATGGGATTAATTCACCACTGATGGTGACTTATTCCACCTTCAACTTTTAGGAATTTTAGGAAAAGAATCTGTAGTTCTCGGTCTATAATCCTCTTCTTGGCAGGTTTCTGAATTTGAAACTATAGGAATCAGGCTAAAAAGGGTCTCTAAGCTTCACTTGGGCTTTGTTCACTTGAATGACTTTGATGAATTGACAACACCTTTTAACATCTTTCTCTTTGCCAAATATGTATACAAGACTTGCAAAACGCACATGCAAAGAGGGGAAAAAGGGTTAAGGGTTAGAGAATAAGGGGTTTGCCTTGATCAAACCCCAATTTGGTAATCAAACCCTTGAAAATGAAATGAAATAGAAAGAGGATGATGAATGAAATGCAATGCTACAACTCACCAATCCCTTGGGCCTTGATGTGTAAATATGAAGATATGCAAGTAGATGCTCCAATGGATGCTTGATAGTGCCTTGAATGCTTGAGAATTATAAATGTATGTATGTTAATGTGTGGATGAATGTATTAGACTAATGGGGGTGAAAATGAGAGGAAAATCCTTTATTTATACTTTATTTTACAAAATTTATCTAAAATAACACGTAACAGGCCAACCTCAAGGTTAAGAGAATAATATCTTGCCAGAGGGTAAGTGCACCAAGATGGTTCCCAAAAAAGGGGCTTAAGTAGCCACTTTTTTTTCTAAAATCAGGAAATACTGACCTTGGACATGAAATTGAGGATAGCTACACTCAAAATTTTTAGGTGGAACAAAAACAAGGACCGCAGTGCTCCGAGTCTACTTTCTAAACTACTAATTTATTTTGAAAATGGTTGAGATTAAGGGGTTCAAAAGAGGGATGCACACAAATTGTTGTTGTTTTTGTCAGAAAAACATAACATAGCAACTCTTGTGTGACCCGAGCATGGTGAACTTTTTTATAGTATTTTTAAAATCACTCTGGTTAGAAGTTAGATAACAGTATGTAGTAGGGACAGGATTTTTTCTGATAATTTTTTAATGAATATTTGATTTTTTATTAATTTTCTAAGTGGGCACTTCCTAAAAAGTAGAATTTTGGCCGGTTACTAAATTTTTTGAAACTAATAGATTTTTTTAAAATTTTATTTTTTTTAAATTGTAGAATGGATTCTAGTTTCTAAAAGTGTAATTTATTTCAAATTTTGATGAACGGTTAATTTATAGTGAAAAAAATACCAAACACTGCTTTTTGAAGAAAAACGGACATACAAACAAAAGAAATTATGGATGAAAGGCTTAACATTGTTAGAAAGTGAAAAAAATTACATCGTTGGAAAGCTAATAAAGAACCCAACATTACCCATGTGTTTGATTTTCTTGATATTGAACCAGATGCAATCTTGATGGTGAGCATGAACCCGATTATGTGAAAATTTGTTGAATTTGGAAAAAGCACATCTCTAGTCTTTAGGAATGCCCTCCAAGCCTTTGGGTTGGTATTCCAAGGAAAATACCAAAGCTAAGGCTCGTGGATTCCCAATGCAAAATGTAA
>VDFB02202871.1:0-35868 GCA_007258455.2 Sequoia sempervirens | reverse complement strand
GTAATCAGCGATATGAATATAACCAACAAAAATCTATTTTCTATAATTCGTGGATTGAACTCTGTATTTTATTTGCTCTCAATGTTTGTATGCTATGGAAATGCCATTACATTTTAAAAAAAAGTAGTTTCTTACTATTTTTCTTCAATTTTTTTATGTTTTTTTGCAAATCTACCAAAAAACCCTAGTTTTTTCTACCAAAAACCAATATTTTGAAAAAAATCAATTAAAAATAAACAAATCTAATTGAAAATTTGATTAAAAATTAAAAATTTTACCTGATAGAGGTGGATTCCAAATCGGATATCGGATTTCGCTCTCCACTATGCGCCCCCCGCCGATGAGCCGAAAATAAAAATGAATGAGTTTTGGTCGCGGCTTTTTTTTATATATACAGTTGACCAAAATCGGATATCCGATTTGGATCGGATATCCGATTTGGATCGGATATCCGATTCCTTTTGCTTGTGTCAGAATGAGATTTAGCCTTTTGCTTGGGTCGGAATGAGATTTGTTTTACACTGAACAAAATCGGATATCCGATCCAAATCGGATATCCGATTCCTAAAACTAAGTTTTCCCTCTGCCTCGGTAGTCACCCCAGCTCCAAAAAGTCAACTCACCATTTTCGCGTTTTTGAGTCATAGAAACACGTATTTTTTCCTCCATTGCCACTTTTTGGCATACCGATCATTTGCACATACCCATCTTGTGAGCCATATTTAGAAACCAATTAATGCAGCACCATACAATGCATTGACTCAAGCAGAGAAAGACTTGCTGAGAGATAACAAAAACAATGATTCAAAGGCTCTTTTCTATATATTTCAAATAGTTAATGAAAGCATTTTCCCAAGGATTACGACAACAAAAAATTCCAAACAAGCATGGGATATTCTTCAAATAGCCTATCAAGGTATGACAAAAGTTAAAACAGCTAAGTTATAAATTTTGAGAAGAGATTTTGAGACAATATACATGAAGGACACTGAATCAGTAGATTCATATTTCCCTCAAATTACTAGACTGGTAAATCAAGTCAGATCACATGGTGAGACACTTGAAGATAGGAGAGTAGTTGAAAAGATTCTAAGGGTTTTGCCCACAAAATTTTGATCAATTTTTGTAGTCATAGAGGAAACAAAGAACCTCTCATAATTTTCATTTGATGAGCTCCATGCATATCTCATTTCACATGAACATAGGCAAAGCAATTCAACAAATACATCATTGGAGCATGCATTCAAGTCACAAGTCTCAATCAACCATGGTATAGAGGAAAAGGTAGATCAAATTTCAAAAGTAGAGGAAGAAATTCTTACAAAGGTAAAAGAAGTAGCCCATCAAGCTCAAGTGGAAGAGGAAACAGCTAAAAATCAAGACAAAACTCATCTCAAAATCAGTCACAAGGTCAAAGGTATGGAAATTCGCAAATTCAATGTCATTATTGTAAAAAGTATGGACATTATTCAAATGAGTGTAGGAAGAAACAATATAATTTTAGCAAACAAAATGAAAAATCCATAAAAGAAAATAAAAACCAGGGCAATATTTTCATAGCATGCAATGCAACACAAGAAAATCAAAAGGATGTATGGTTCTTAAACTCAAGTTGCAACAATCACATGATTAAGAACCTATAAATTTTTTCAACTTTAGAAAAAAATGTAAAATATGATGACACATTGGGTAATGACAACTAAGTGTCAATTATGGATAAAGGATACATAAACATTCTAACTAAATAGTGGGAGAAGAAGTATATTTTATATGTGCATTTTGTGCCTGGTCTAAAACACAATCTAATGAGCATTGGACAACTTGCTCAAAAAGGGTATAAAGTCTTCTTCAAAAATAGAGAATGCATTATTTTGGATAAATTTCTTTGAGGAATTTTTTCAAATAGTTCATTTCCTTTTCTATGCTATTGCTTACTATTATGCTTTGATATATTTTTTCCAAGCATCCATAGTTTGTTTGAAAGCACCTGTTTTAGGATTTTAGCCATAGTAGCAAGGAAATGAACTGTTTGAAAGCACCTATTTTAGGATTTTGGCCATAGCAGAAAGGTAGTGAACTATTTGATAAAATTATTTGGTAGACATGTATGGAAAATGTGATAGCATAGACAAGGCAATGAACTGCTTGAAAAATGCATCAAATAAATGTGGTCTCATGGTGATGGTGTCCATATTTCTTTGAGGCATTTTTTCAAAAAATTCACTGCCTTGTCTATGTTTTTGCTTAGTATTATGCTTTGACAGAATTTTTCCAAGAATCCATTGTTTGCATGGAAGCACTTGCTTTAGGATTTTAACCATAGTAGCTAGGTAGCGAACTATTTGATAAAATTCTTTGGTAGATATGTATAGAAAATGTGGTTGCCTCAAACAAATGTAGTCTCATGGTGATGGAATGCCATGACAATTGATTTTCATGGAATTCCATCACCATGAGACCACATTTCTTTGAGACATTTTTTCAAACAGATCACTGCCTTGTGTATACTATTATTTACTATTATTCTTTGATAGAATTTTTCCAAGCATCCATAGTTTTTTTGAAAGTACTTGTTTTAGGACTTTAGCCATAGTAGGAAGGCAGTGAATTGTTTGATAAAATGCTTTGGTAGACATGTATGAAAAATGTGATAGCATAGACAAGGCAGTGAACTGTTTGAAAAAATGTCTCAAATAAATGTCATCTCATGGTGATGTCATTACATGAGACCACATTTCTTTAAGTAATTTTTTCAAATAGTCCACCCCCATGTCTATGTTATAGGTTACTATTATGCTTTGATAGATTTTTTCCAAGCATCCATAGCATAGACAAGACAGTGAACTATTTGAAAAAAATCCACAAAGAAATGTGGTCTCGTGCAGAATACCATGTCAAGAAAATGCAATTGGTAGATGCTCCTAGTTATTAGTTATGCAATGTGAATTAATTGCATAACTACTTATGTTGACTTTGCAAGAACCTATATTGTAATTGAAATTTTGTCATCTATGATCAACATCGAGTTATTATTTATGCAATGTGATGTAATTCTTTGAGTTTGAAAGATGTGCAATACAATGCAATTAGCAATATGAATATAAACTACAAAAGTATATTTTTTATAATTTATTAGTTAAGCTTCGATGTCCACCTCCACTGGGAGGTGTTGTCATCAAATCTCCAATTTTAACCTATTCAACATCCAAAATTAGATATAAGAATTTCACTCATTTAATAATTCTATTCACATTTAATATTTATAATTATTTACTAGTTGCATATCTCTATAGTACATGTCATCACGTAATAAAGAGGTGTAGGACCGTTGAATACTAAACAAATGTTATGACCCTGAAACTTCATTATAATCATTAAACTAATTTAGTTAATCTTGCATTTTAAAAAAGAAATTTAATAAATTATTAAATACAATGAACTTGCTAACATTTTCCTAACTATCAAGGTTGAATGCCTCATTAAGGAGGGCATCTTTCATCACCATTTGATCAACTATAGATGTACTTTGTGCACTTGCATTCTGACTATGTGGGGGTCATAACCATAGGGTGTCTCGCAAGCCTAAAAAATGTGAGGTGGAACTCTACTGCTTGAAGACTCGCTTGGCTCACCCTATGCTATAGGACTAGCATGTTGTATGAGGCTTTGGGTCAGGGAACTAGTCGATTGTAGTGTCTCAACCTCAACAGTCTCCTTCACAACGAAAGGGGTAGCCACATGCTCATATACTGCTCTAGCGAGTGCTCATCTCATTGACTGTTGTGGGTCAAGACGTTCCCTCGATCTATCTTGTGTGGAGCCCCCACCTCTACCCTAAAAGTCCCACATCAAAATAGTTTGGGATTTTATTGAGGAAAAATTCATAGTAGAGTTTCCTCAAAAATTATTACGATAGCTCATTGTGGCTACATGGAGGATGGTCAAAAACCATCCACCACGGAGCTGCCAAAAAATGGTCATTTATCCCTTGGTGGTTGTGCCAATGGACAAGAACACATGCTAAAATTTGTAATTTTTTCATCTTCCACTTGTTTATATAGGATAATTTATCAACATAAAATTTTCTATACTCTCTTCTCTTATTTGACCAACTAGTTATTTGCTTGTTAATTGAATCTACATTTGATAACATCGATTCAAGTGATTGAGAAAGTGTGGCCCTATGCAAGGTTGAGCTTGTAGGATCTTTAAACCATACAATTATATCCTTAATTTTGTTTTGGTTATTTCTAATTTACCCCATTAAATTTTCTTGAGTTCTTGGAGCATATTGAGGAATTGTTGGAGGTGTTTGTTGGGGTTGTTCTTCGGTAGGTATTTGGGGTTGAGTTGAAGGAATATTTTGAGAAGGAGGTGCACATTTCCTATAAATTAAAAAAAAATACATCAAAAAACATATTAAATCTACCTATTTAGTAACAAATTCACACACAAAAAATAAAACTTACTCCTTTGACCTTTTCAACATTGTGGTGGCATTTTGGTGAAGATTCGGTAAAACTTCAAAGAAAGAAATGATGAGGGGTCTCCTAAAATTTGAGCGCGCACTTGAGGTTTTGCAGGTCATGGCTAAACAGGAAAATGCAAAAATGGAAATGAGAATGAAGGTTTCTTTTTTTTCTTTATAATTACTATAACGTGATTGCATTATGATTTTTTTTTAAATTGAAAGATGGTTGGCCACTTTTTGGTGCCCCATCTTTCTACACCCACCCAAGGATGAGGTTTAAAATTTCTTTTAATTATTTGATAATTCAAATAAATAAATAATTTTTTTATATTAAGGATTTTATATTAATTGTAGTAAAAAAAGAAGAACAAGTACAATATACAATGTAACACACCGAGTCCATTGTATGATCAAAACTCATATGTCACTATACATAAGCACACTATAATAAGCTACTATCAAGACATAACTCATCCCCACAATAGTCGTAATTGATAATACATATCGAGCTTAAACAATTAACAAAAAGTTATATATTGAGCAATCTTAAGCATTGTTACTACTTTCATTCTCTTTGATGTCATAGTTATAAGTCTTCGAGTTAGCTTTTTCACCAGGATCAATATCATTTTCCATTAAAGTACAACTTTGGTTCCTCCTAAACATATATTTTGCTTCTTTGTTAAGATTTTTAATTTTATGACCTTCCATGTATTCTTTTAGTAGCTTCAACTCTTTATCATTAAGGTAATGCTTGTCTTGCAACTAGAAGTGTGCACTAGCAACCTCCTCCTTGTAAAAAAGGGCGACTCCTTCCTCTAGTAAAACTATAAACACATTTTTCAAAATCTCTAGGATCATTCAACACCTATATAACTAGATTAAAATAAGTGATCTAACAACAAGAGTCAATAAGATGTCTTCTTTTTCCTTAAAAGATCTTATTATTTATTTCTTTCTAGATGTACCAAAGAATCTCATTTGTGAGGACAAGCAAAATAACATGAAGATATTAAGAAAAAATATTGACATACCTAAACAATACCTCATGCTAGGGAAACCTCATTTTATTGTCCCACCCCAAATAGTTCCCCAAAAACAGAAAACCAAATTTTGAACATAAATATACATTCAAAAAATAGATTTTCAAATTTTTCAGTTTTATTACACAAACTACAAACATTAACTAGAATATTAAAAGGAAAATAATTAAAAAAATGTTATTTTATTTAAAGTAAGTAGCCACCTATTCTTTTTTAGGCTCACAAATAAATGACCACATAAGATTAAAGATACAAGACCAAACTTTGTTAGACCACATGAGATTCCATTTTTTTATTATTTTTGCAAATAATTTCTCTTGATTTTGGCAAAAAGATTATAAATCATTTTGGTGGTCATTTTACCAAAGAATGCCATCATTCCACTAAACATTACCATAAATTTTAGTATTGCACTTCATGTTAACTAGGAAGTTGATGCCATATATTTTTTTTCAAAATAGAGAATGTTCTCTTCTATGTTATGGGAATATGGTGCGGGCACCTTGGTTAACACCATTAATGTTAGTTTGCAATTTTTGGTTTGTGCTGACTCTAACCAAGTCAGGGTTTGTTGTGTTTGCTTTAGACCTTAGAAGGTCCTGTTTGTGTGAAAAATTGGTCACTAGGACTTAGCATATCCTAGTTTGATCAACGTTGTTTGATATTGCTTGGTTTAGCTTATTTAGCATATGTTAAATATTATGAATATGTTAATGTCACTTCCTCAATGTTTGGAGTTGTTAAAGGTTAGTTAAGGGGTTGTTAGCTCAGACTAAAGGAGGAGAGATCCTAAAGAGTAGGAAGATGGAAAGAGTTGCAAGAATAATGCAAATTGCATGGCAACATTGTTAGGTTGCATGGAATTCCATTGTCTTGGATTCCCTTGAAATCAGGGATATGGAGGCGTGCAATCTCTCCTTGAATTTGGGAAAAAGACTCCAAGAGGGAAGTAGTGGCTCGTAGCAAGTCATTTTTTGCATTGTAAAGAACTTTTGGTGTGAAAAATAAAGAAACAGTTTGAATTTTCTGTCTTTTCTGAATTTCCTGTGCTTACTGGAAAACATAGTGTGTTTTGCGTAGTAATGACAATTTAGGTGTTGTATATGGATATAGCCTTTTGTTTTTAATTACAGAGCAGTGTTAACATTTTTCTTGGTATATAGTATTCACTTTGAGTGTTGACAGTGCTTGGTGTCCAAGGTTCAGGCAGTAAAAGGAATATAACCCTGTTTTGACAGAAATACAATTTTGAAACTGCCCGTGCTTTTTGTGAACAGTGAACTAAAAGGCATGTGCATGTTAATTTGACATTGTGTATATGTTTAGTAGATAGAACAGGGCTATTTTCATTTGATCTTAAGTTGTTTAGGGTAGAGTTGCTGTTGAAATTCATAGATTAATTGTAGTGGGTTAGTTCTCCTATTTTGAGCAGTAAGTTTTCAAATGGCTCCCTCCTAGATCCTGACCATGAGATTCTCATGAGTTTGGTGAAAATGGGAGGGAAGCCAATGTTTTGTATATATTTAATGATAGGTAATCAAAAGGGCCAAGCAATGAAGTTTAACTCCAAACCCTAGGCGAGTTCTGTGACCCGGTTGGGAGTTTGGAAGAGGAGAAGTAAGGGAATAGGCAGGGTTTGAGGATACAGTACGGAAGCCATACAGTCCTAGATAGGGTTAGATAACATCAACATAAATTAGAGTGAAAAAGACTTGGTTCAATCCATTGAAGGCAGATTTGATCCAAAACCAGTGAAACCCTAGAATATAGAGGGCAATTAGCCCTCCACTCCAAGAACTCAGGAAGGCACTGTACGGAACAGTTGGTGACCAAAATCTTTTGCAAGATTTAAAACCCTAAAAGGGTGTCAGAATATGTTCTTTTTTTGCCAGGTTGTTTGGAGAATATAGGCAAGAAAAGCCAATTAGTGACTGGTAAGGGCTAGTAAAGTCAAGGCCACATCTTGGCTAGGTATTGAGATCGGGTGAAGTAGAGACCAAAGAACCCCTAAAATGGTTCAATGTGGATGTAAAAATCATTTAGACAGTAACCTCAATCCCCCTGCAAGCATTACAAGTCAGTTGGAGAACAGGGCACTTAGATCCTTCTAAGTCCTAGAAAGAGCATTCAAATTTCAAGAAGGTGTTGAGCTACCCAGGGTAAAGCACAGAGTAAGAACTCTTTGAGAAGAGTTGGAGCAGGGTTTGGTCAACCTAGAAGCTCAAGAGGAACCCATTGGAGTCAGGTTCCAGGCAGGAGACAGTGGAAAGTCTTCCACAAGATAGTGCAAGCAACCTTGGGTATTTGCACACACCGAATATTATATTTTTTCATTATTTTATGCCAATCCTAGATAAAGCCTTGATCTAGAGTGTCGCCAAAATCAATACTACATTTAGAGGCCTAAATATTAGCAAAACAACCTAGAGTTAGAGCTAAGGGCTTATTATTCTAGTGACAATTACCAAATAGATTTGTGTGTTTAGAAAAAAAATCTCTATCTTAGAAAAAGAATCACATTTCTTAAGAAGAATTTCACCCTCCTAGCACCCCCAAATGTTACCAAAAAAATTGAACCAAATGGATTCATAGAGAATTTACCAAAGAGTGGATCCTACAAATACAAATTAGTCCATTCATTCCCTTTTTTACAACTTGAATTTAGCAATATTATTTATAATAAAATATTCCAAGGTTCATCCCCTTTTAAAATATCTCAATATCAACTTCATGGTGAGAGAAATACCTTGTAATTTGAGGTCTTTGAGGCCAAGTCCCCCCATATTATTAGATAAACAATGCCAAGACCAAAAAAATATGTCTCTTTTTATTGCCTCTACCATCAAACCAAATAAAATCCCTTAGCATTTTATGGATATTCTCAATTTGATAGGTATCAAAAATCCAAATAAAAGCATAATAAATATTATACAAAGCCAACACTTTTTGACAAACCTGGACCCTACCTACCAGAGAAAATATATGAGTTTTCCACATGATATTCTTCCCTCCAATTGTTTTAAACATCCACTCCAACATTTCTTTTAAAGAGAGCTCTATAGAGAAAGGGATGCCCATATATCCAACCAATTTTCTTGGACCACACTATTGCATTTTAAACCCATTCAATTAGTTTGGAGGACAATCCTCCTAGCCCAGAATAGTTGATTTATGACCTACAATTTTGACCCAAAAAGTTTCATTGAATATCTTAAGGCTATTCAAAATATTAATGAGGTTACTTGACTTAATTCAAAGAAAAGGTTGTATCATTTATGAATTGTACATTCAGTAGCTATTCCCTATTAGGTAAGAGGATAGCTTTTATAAAGGGGGTGAGAAGATTAGCTTCCTAGAGATATGAAGAAGGGCATCCTTCACAATCACAAAAAATTGTAGGAGGCAATGAACACCCTTGTTTGATGGATCTTTGTAGAAAGAATGAATTTTAATTGTACCATTGATTTTAATTTGAGTAGAAGCATCAAAGAACAACAATTTCACCGATTTACAAAAGACATCAAGAAATCCAAATGCTTTCAAAATAGTAAAAATAAGCCACCATTCAATTACATCATAAGCTTTCTCAAATTCCAATAAAATCATGATTGCATTCTCTCTAGTATACCTAGCCCAATTTAAGTCTTCCTAGCTAGCTATCAAATTCTTTAGAATGTGTCTTCTCTTAATAAAACCAATCTGATTAATTGAGACAATTCTTCCAAGAATATTTATCAGTTTGAGGGATAACAGTTTGACTAATATTTTATAAAAAAAAAAGAGTGATAGGTCTCTAGTTTTTTACTAGAGTTTTATCCCTTCTTTTGACAATAACTTAATTACCTGTCTATTAATATTGTTTCCCAATGAACCCACTTCAAATGGTTCATTATAAACTACCAATAAATGTAATCTTCAATTATCCATTCAATATTTACCTTGTAAAACTCAATAAAGAGCCCATCCATACCAAGGGCCTTACTAGAGTTAAAAGAAGAGATAGCTCTCATAATCTCTTCCTTACTTATATACCTACATATTTCCTTGAAATCATTATCATCCATTTATTTTGGGATGATTTTTTTTTTGAACAATAACCCATATATTGATCAAATGGAGACACTAAATAAAAGATAAACTAATCTTTTCGTTAACCTTACCCCGCCTTGTCGAAGAAAAACATTAACGAGAAATACCGTGTGGAATTGTTGTCAAGCTCTGCGAAGATGCAGAAGTCTCTATCCTACGCGTACTTTATTGGATATTCGATTCCAGTCAATGCAGCCTCAAAAACCACGTGCCAACGGATAGATTTGGATCGGTGGGAGGAAGTGGGAAGGGTCAATTGCGATGTAACAAAGAACAGTCGGCTTCCAATGCGAGATCAAGTTTTTGAAGAGGTTGTAATTCCTGTAAATCCAAAATTCGCAAGATCGTCGTAAGCGGTAGGTGCTACTTTTGAATCAAGATCTCTTTTCTATAAGCTGTTATTTTGTTTGATCATAATAAGGTGTGCTATATCTTTCATTTGTTTATATCCTCTGCCCCTTTAACTTTTCAGCTTGACTGACAGAACCCAGTTATAGCACAAAATGAGCAATTCTTCAACTAGTACCACTCCCACTAATGAAATTTCAAGCACTGGTAGTCGCAAATCTTCTTCTACCACTGGTCTTTCTAGGTTCTCCCTGAATCTACTTATACGTTGCATTGAGAATGTCTTGTCTGGTATCCCTAACCAGGTACATCATTTTGTTTCATTCTTCTAATTTTACTTTCTGCTCTTTGGTTTGTGATGGACTGAAATTTTATACGGCTGCCTATAGGGTTTGGACTGCACAATAGTTCACAGTGGAACGGATCTAAGGGATTTAGTGCAGCCTGTTGCCTCGGATTTTGCTAAATTGTTTGAATGCATTTCAGAGGGTGCAAAAATGTTTTCTGATCAGGTAATTCAGTTTTTGATATTTTTTTCTTTTCGAGAATTTTTCTTTCATGTTCTAACTTCTAAATGGTACGTTTTATTTTGGGCGATTTGATTTAGAATTTTTTGAAGTCTCGGCTTTCTACCGAAGCACATTCAATGGCGGTTGACGTATTGAAAGGATTGGGGAATGCACATTGGGTTGCAGTGGGGCTGTTAGCGATAGCTAATGTTTTAGAAAGATTTGACAACATTTCTGCAAATGACAGAGAATGCATAGACCTTCTCAAAGCTATGCTTAAGCTGGGTAAATATTTGAAACAAATGAAAGATCTCAATGTTAAATTGGACAAAGAAATTTTGGACGATATGTGTGAAGCTGTTCAATTGATAGTTTCTGGTGCGATTTTATGCCGTTCCTTTATCACATCGAATAAATTATCCAAGTAAGTGATCAACAAAAAGGTCGTTTCCATACATTTCCTGAAAAACTCGTCTGCTCAAAAGTTACAGAGCATTGTTCTATTGCGTTGACTTGGTCAAATGCTTGTACAGTAAATTAAAAAAAACAAAATCTTTCTGTGTTTGAATGATATTTGTCTGGTAATACCATAGGTTCCTGTTAACTAAGAAGATTCGTGATGAACTTGTCTATGTTCGGGGAAAAGTAAATGCTATGAAAGCCGATCTTCAGGGTCACATGCAGCTTCTGATCATGAAGACGCTTACCTTCATGCATGAGCAATATATTACAGGTTTGGAAATTCGATCATTCAGGTTTAGATGTTCTTTGAAATTCTATCTTTCGATATTTCTAAAAATTTCAAATTGATCGAATCGTGAGAAGCGATATCATTGAGCTGCTGATTTGGCATACGTAGGTCGAAACGAGGAAAATAACTGCCTTGGAATAACAGAACAATACCAATCCAAGGATACGGAGGGTAAGATAATAATTCTGATACAAACCTTTATTAATTCGATTCAATTTAATCACTCAGAAGAGTTTTGAATTTATATAAACAGGTGATATGGAGCAGAGCTGTAAAACAGAGCTCGATGGCTCAGAGTCAGACATTGTTTCTTCTCAGGGACAAGATAACTGTAATGAGATAAATGGGTACAAACAACTGGAAATGCCACTACATAGCTCTTTCCAGCTGGGTAAATTTCTTCGAAAAATAATTCCAACTATATTTAGACGGCGGCCAAAATTTTCCAATCATCTAACATTAAATATGTCGAAGGAGATCCAAACATCTCAAATTGAGTTCAAATTCGACGAATTGCGCACAGCAACAAAAGGCTTTGGTCAAAATATAGGAGCAGGGGCTTTCGGCTCTGTTTTCGGCGTAAGTTCCTTTTGAATTCAAACTGTCAATTATAGTCTTTGAAACAAATATGATAAAGCTGTAAACGTATAAGTATTTTGAAAAGAAGGGAATTATGTTTGGTAGAAGACAAATAGCAGTTAGGGTCTCAAGCAATGAAAGTTGAGCTCTAGAACAATGGATGAACCAGTTCAAATCTCTGATAATATGTTATGTTCTGCTTTTTAAAGGGAATTCTGTCTGATGGAAGACGAGTGGCAGTAAAGATGTCGAACAATGAAAGTTGTCAAGGCAAAACAGAAAAGATGAACGAGCTGAGGACTCTAACAAGGTTGAAACATCGAAACATCGTAGGGCTTGTGGGATATTGCTTTGAAGACAATCTGATGTTAGTCTATGATTATATGCCACGAAACCTGGCCAGCGTTATTTTTGGTAAGTAACCAGTGCATTTCTTTCACTAGTCTATTTTTATGTGATTGTAGGGTTTATCTCGAATATGTAGATAATTTTAACCGTCAGATGCAGGAGAAGATGAGATGATTATTGACTGGCCAGCAAGACACAATATTGTATTGGGCATCATAAATGGACTCACCTATCTTCACGAGGCTGCAGATTTGTGTATTGTGCACAGAGACATTAAACCCTCAAACATTCTTCTGGATGAAAATTTGAATGCCAAGATTTGTGATTTTGGCGCTGCTCGAATACTGCAATCCTGTAATACCCAAAATGCCAAGAAGGAGATTTCTACAGATGGAGGAGTTTTTCCTGAGGATATAAGTAATTTTTCAAGCCATGAAACGACTGTTGTTGGAACAATGTAAGATTGCCTTATCATCTAGACCTTAATAACAATGAAAATGGTTACTGTATGCGATCGGCAAATTTTCGGGGAAGAGTGAAGTTTTCATTTTGACCAACTGATCAATGCATTTTACTTTTTGTTTGGCCTTGCAGAGGTTACTTAGATCCCGAGTATTTTGAAACTTCTTTTGTGACCCCGAAGTCAGATATATACAGCTTTGGAGTACTGGTGTTAAATGTCGTATCTGGCAAACGAGCTTGGATTAACATAGAGGACGAGATGTGGTATCTCACGATGGAAGTAAGAATTTTTCTTGTAGTACTAGTCACTACTAACGTTGTTTGTAGGGCGTCTTGCAAACTAATATAATGATTAAACTTATGGTTTCGAGTGCGAATGCAGGCATGGAGATTACATGAAGTGGATCGTCTTCCTGAGCTAATAGACCCTCGATTAATCAAAACAGAGGGTTTAATTAACTCAAGCAGCATACTAAGGACAATCAGAATAGCTCTTTGGTGCGTTAAAGCGAAACCTGAAATGCGTCCATCAGCGTCACAAGTGTTAAAGATGCTCTCCTCAGAAGAGGAGATTCCAATTCCCACACCAGATCAATCATTTTATGAATGCTACCCAAAAGACGAGATTTCCGCTTGCACCTCATCATGTGGGAAGTCTTGTATTGCTGAATCCTCTGTTGCTGATGGCCATTCCTCAGAGCAAGAGATTCCCATCTCAATCTCACCAATTGAATCATATGTTGTTGATGACCCTTTCTTAGAAGAAGAGATAGCCATTCCTACCCTACCACTTGAATCATCCAGTGCTGATGATAAGTTCTCACAAGAGAAGATTTGCATACCTACCCCACCAATTAACTCTCTGTTGCTGATGACCATTACTCAGAAGAGAAGATTCCCTCTCCCAACCCCACCAATTGAATCCTTGGTTATATAGGACCAGTCCTCCGAAGAGCAGATTCCCAGTCCTCCGAAGAGCAGATTCCCACTTTCTCCGTACTAGTTAAATCCGTTATTGCTAATGACAATTCCTTAGTAAAGAAAATTGAAGAATCGGATAGGAAATGATCAAGTGCATCCATTAAGACATTAAGAATACTCTGCTTTTTCTTTCATTGCAAAATTCATTTGCCTTCTTATTACATCGTTTACAAATGTATCTTCCCTGTAATTTAATCTTCAATAAAGCGGGCACATTGCACGCAGTTATATTGAGCCTCCCGTGCATTAGTTGTACGCAAGGCTGGCTTCTAAGAATAAATTTTGTGTAAATTTGGATAGTTTATAATTGGTTTAGCAGTTTTTTTCAATAAAACTAAGATAAATATTTATTAGTTTTTCATAAAGATGTAAAATTGATTTGACAATTCAAATGTATAATATTTTAAAAAACAATAAAACAATAAAATAATTATAATTATAATTATTCATGTAATTTCAATCTTCTGTGGGGTTTCAAGGACAATGACAGCATAAGGTAGGGAATGCATCTCAGGGACATGGGAGTGGGGTGTCTAAGTTTTGGGGTGGCAGGGGGACAATAGGGGGACGTTGACAAGGGGGCGACGAGGGAGCGGTGCACTGAAATACATATAGTACTTGAAAAATTAGTTATAAAAAGATGTATAATTGTAGAAGCCTAAGGAATAAGTAAAGATTGAAGTTTAGACACATTGTAATGCTTTCATTGAACTAGTGAACATTGAAAATCAAAATGAAAATATACTTAATAGACATTGGAACGAGAACTAATTGTTCCATAACTTGAATTTCATAATCATGATTCACAATTACAATCAACAATGTTCAAACTTCAAACTTCAAAAACAAAATACTAAATAGTAAATGGCTAATGGCCTGATACCTCTAATCATCTAATTATCACCAAGCTCCATGTCAATCTCTTCACCACTGGAACTGTTGGACCCCAAATACTCAAGCTCATCTAAACCAATACCAACTAGCCCTATTTGTGTAGCATCATCATCTAAAATAGAGGAAAAAGTAAAAGGCATGGTCGATTTAGCCTTTTAGACTTTTAAGAATACTTTAAAATTTAAAATTTATAAATTTTACTTTTGCTTTATAAAAAAAATAATTTTTTTTATTACATTTTTAAAGGGGGCACTTGGAGGTTTCTTGCATTTGGGGGATGTCTAGAAGTCCCCTAGGAAGAGAGGTGTCTTAGAGGCAACAAAGAAACAGAGGAACGACAGGGGGACGTTTCTTTGACGTCCCCGAGTCTCTGAAACATCCTCATCTTAGAAACGACAAGATATCCAGGGGGGAGCGTTCCCGTCGAACACTGTAATTTAGATTTTTGGAGAGGGGTAAATGATTTTCACTCAAAGTTATGAATCAATGAAGTCACAAATGAGGGATCTCGTCCCTAATATAAATGCTTAATAATTACCCCAACAAGGTTTTCATCTTGGTATCAAGAGCCACAACCACCATATTTTAACTCACACCATGCCAATACCATATAATGATGTCTTATTTTTTAATTATATATCTAAATTTAAATAGTTTTAACAAAATCCTAAAATCATATTTGATCCTGGGTGTTTGTAAAAGTTCAATTTTAAAAATATTCAATTATTTTTTCTCAAAAATTACAATATTTCTCATTAACGAATGCGCTCATGGCTCTGCAACGGGAAAAATCATGGCTACCTAATGATCACTATTTTGACACTGTTTGGCGATCCTTTGGACCTCCTGGCCATGGCAGACAACCCTGTGGGCCTTTTGGTTATGGCAGGAAATCGTCGGCCCTGAATAAGCATAATCAAAATGGATATAAGGAAAAAAGCAATTCAGGTTTTATCGAGCAGAGGTCTTCTAGATCCAATTGGGCTCCAGTCCGATCTCAGAAACATATGCTTCGAAAGAAGCAACCAATTCTTGATATCTGTGAAGAAGATACACAATACAATGTGCCAAGATATGATTAGAGAAATGGTGCTCACTACTCAATTCAGGATGGAATGTAGTCTTTGGACTGGCGATATAAAGATGCAGAGGCTTATTTCAGGCCATCTAACCTTGCAGAACATTAATCGCATTCTGGCAGGCATAATTCTCAATTGCATCAAGCAAGAGTGGTACAAAAATTGAATAATCTTAGTGGCAAGAGAGGTCCCTTCAATCCAAAATAGCAAGGACAGGACAAGGGTTGGGTTTCTGACTTTCAAGATCAAGGAAATCTGCCAAGAAGGAATTCTTAGGTTGAAGAGGGTCTTCAAAGTTATGCAGGAAATACGTTGAGTGTGCAAAGTAATCATGCAAGAACGAAATCCTGAGCTGACCCAAGTCTTCATAATCATATAGGGAATTCCAGTCAGGGGCAGGGAAATCACCCACGAAGGGAACCTTGGTTTGAATCTGGACGCCATATTCATGCAGGAAAACTTCGACAGGGGATTACTCAAAATGAAGGATTAAAGAAGGAGGATCAGGAAGTTGTACATAAAGATCATGCAAAGGTCATGACTCAAAATATGGGGCCTCAAATTCATCAGCAGAGGAATAAGGAGGCTTCTCGTGGAAGTTATGTAGACCCCAAAATAGTTCAACATCGAAGCGGGCAAAGATACCATACAAGTAGGGATTCTCAAGTTGGGTTAGGTTTTAAAAATCATGTGGGAAACACCCATAAAGGAGTAGCTCAAAAGGATGTAATAAATAAAGCAGGGCATGAAACTGTCAATAAAGATCAGGCCAATCTTAAATGCCAGAATGTGGGATTCCAAATTAATCAACAAAGGTGAAGTGAGGTTGTCCAAAGGAGCAAGGATAAACCTAATGTTGGGCAACAAAGAATTGTCATGTGAAACTCCAAGCATTGAAAAAGATGAAGAAGGAATTCAAAGAAATCCCAGAGAAAGAAACACATCATGCAGTGGCAATGTAAAAAGAAGCGAGTTGTTCTCCAAAATGATATCCTCGAGGGAGGTAGCAAGAACGAAGCTCAAAGGCACAATTTGGTGACCATCACATTCCTTGAGGAAATGTTTAATCCACAAATTCAATATCTATGAAATCGAGCCTTGATCTATAAGTTCTGGCACTTTTCCCTTGATTTGGACAAGTTATAGGACTTAATTTTTGGGGATTGGGAGGAAGTTAGCAAGTTTTTCTACCTGGATAAAGTGCGAGGAATTTTCATTGTGATCTTCTAGGAGAAATTTTAGAGAGATTTTGTGTATAAGGTTAAGTCTTGGATCTATCAGGGCTCAAGTTTATATCTTCAACCTTGGATCCCCAACTTTAAACTTGAGCTGCTGGAAATAAAGTTTATTCCCTCGTGGATCCAATTGAAAGATCTTGCCCTAAAATACAAAGACCTAGTTTTAGTGGAAGCTATAACAAAAAAATAGGGATATTTCTAAAACATGATAAATCTTTCTTTAAAAACCCTACAAAGCCAGTTAGAGTATGTATCTTTTTGGATGTCACAAAGGAGATTCCAGCACACATCATCCTCCAATCTAAATATGGGAAATGGGATCAACAGATCAGTGGAAACACCTAAGAATGTATGTTTAAAATGCTTTGATATCGAACACCCAAGCTCCACATGTCAAATAATGGAAGACCCTATAATCTCCCCATTGAAGGAAGGAAGAGTGAATGGAGATGGTAATTAGGTATGCCCCTCAGGAGATGCTGGAAACAATCTGTCCAACCTGGGCATTTTTTCCAGGCATAATCAAGAAAATAAAGGTCAAGGGAGCCTAGTTGATCATGATATAAATGGTTTGATAAACTGTAATCAAAGTCAGTCAGAAAAAAGGAATAGGAGGAAGGACGTTCCTAAACTAGATAAAGTATGTGTGTCTTATGTTGTTGAATCTTAGTTAATGATTATTTCTAAACCATCTAGGGGTGGTTTGATCATCTCTTTAAACAAGGCTTTTCAGAGTTATCCATGGACTTCCCTAAAGAATGGGTATGCTAGTGATCTAAGTCTTTATACCCCTGAAGTTAAGCCAGTTTCATCTATTCAAGTTGATGAAATAGTAAATTGTTTGTTGTATAAAGGTACTCTATCAGATAGCAGCCAAGAAGTGTGTTTCCATTCTGACTATGGGAATCAAGGAGTCCTGGGACAAGAAAAGGGCTTGCTAGATAATTGTGGAGAGTTGGAAGAATTCATTAACAAGATCTTAGGCTTAGTTGGTTGTGAAATGATAGAGCAAATTGCTAATGAAATGCAAAATGAGAAGGAGAGTCCTAATGGGAGAGAAGAAGGGGATCTTATGCCAGTGGGCTATGGTCACTTAGATGATATTAATAGGTATGTTTGTATAGTGATGAGAGCAGGACAATTACCTCAGCACAAAAGGAACAAGAAAGAGAACAATTGGAGGAGGTGGCTCTGCATTTACAAGAGGGTGTGGCTACAGAAGGTATAGAAGATAAGAGTTCTTTTGGGGAGTTTGACATTTCTTAGCCCCTCTTTATAGTCCAAACTCCAAGTTTAAAGCCAGTGATGGTCAAAAGTCTAGGTAAGCGAGGAAGAAAATCTCATGTAACCAAAATGAAGGAAGAAATTGTTGTTGGTGTGCAAACTACCCTAGATTATAACATGATTGTAATTGCAAACAAACACCTGAGGAGAGTGTGATGCTCTCCCCGAACCTAATGAATATAATATCATGGAATGTTAGGGGCATTAATGCCCTTGAAAAAAAAGCTCAAATCAAGCAGCAACTAGATGCTTCTGGAGCAGATTTAATTATTTAGTAGGAAACAAAAACTTCAGTGGCCATGTATGATTTAACAATTTAAAAATGGAAGGCCTAGAATTCCACGCATTCCCCAGCTCAAGGTGCTTCGAGAGGACTGATAACAATGTGGAATCCAAAATCGGTAGTTGCAGAACCAATTCAAAATGAAAGAAACTGGCAAATAATGAAAATAAAACATTTTGATATTGAGTTCTGGCTAATAAATGTATATGCTCCTACTACCACAGGCAAGAAGAAGCATCTTTGGGGTAGTTTGATGGACCTCTTGGATGGATTAACAGACAAGAAAATTCTTTTAGTTGGAGATTTTAATGCAATAACTAATCTGAAGGAAAAGAAAGGGGCCATCATTCCTCCCCATAAAGTAATGTAGGATTTTGCATCTTTCATTACTAATAATGTATTAATGGATATCATCCCACAAAATGGTAGGTTTACATGGACAAATAGAAGGAAAGGATTTCTTCAAATTGCGGAATGTTTGGATATATTTCTAGCAATGACAAATTGGTTTATGGACTCACTATATTTAGTATCCCAAATTCTGCCTTTCCCAGGATTGGACCATTTTGCCATTGATCTATGCATTGAAGGATCTACACTAAAGGGAAAACTTCATTCAAATTTCAAGGAATGTGGTTCAGGCATCCACAATTTTTGGATTTACTATGTCAATGGTGGACAAGTGCACCGTTTGTTAGAGGTTCTCAGATGTTCCAGCTAAGCAAGAAACTAAGTTATATTAAGAAGAAAATTGTGCAATAGAATAAATCTACTTCAAGAATGTTTTTCAAGAAAAAGAGAGGGTGTATAAGGAGTTATCTAAAGTAAATGAGCATATAATTTAGAATGGGCTAAATAATTCCTCTTATGAGCTTCAAAAATCTCTACAGGCAAAATGGGTTGAGCTACTAGCAACAGAGAAGATCTATTGGCAGGAGAAATCTATAGAGTTGTGGCTAAGAGATGGAGATAAAAACACAAAGTTCTTTCATGCTTCAACACAAATTAAAAAGTCTTTGAATTCTCTATTTTCCATTCAATCCTTGCTGACAGGAGAAATTCTAACAAAGGAAGAAGATATTCAGGAGGAAGGGGTTTGGTTCTTTTCTGATTTGTTGTTGGCTTCAAGGAATAAATCAAAATCTAATCTTAAGGATGCTAAGGAACTACTTGAGAACATCCCTAAATTACTACATCAAGAGGAGAATGGTCTTCTTTTAAGGCCTTTGACCCTTGAGGAGTTAAAAAAGGTTGTATTCTCTTTTCCACCTGATAAAACTCCATGGTCAGATGACTTTACAGGATTATTCTTTTAGAAGTGTTGGGATTTTATTGGTTTCGATATCTAATTAGCCTTAGAAGAATTGAGAAAGATAGGCACCATGTTGACACAATTTAACACAACACACAGTTTAATTATTCCTAAGGTTAAAGAGCCACAGTCTTTTGCAAAGTTCAGACAAATCTCTTTATGCATATTACCATATATAAAATATTCACAAAGGAAATTTATCTCAGGAGAAAGGAGGCTTTGTGCCTAGTAGGGAGACTCTGGAAGGGGCTCTTATTGCACATGAAGTGTTGCACTCTATTAAAACCAATGCCCTACCTTCTTTTGTTGTCAAACTTGATATGATGAAGGCTTATGATAGGGTTGATTGGGATTTTTTGATCCAGGTGCCACAAAGATTTGGATTTGCACTAAAATGGTGCAGGTGGATTTAGTTGTATTTATCAGGGGAAAAATTTTCAGTATTAATCAATGGGTCTCCAGCTGGTTTTTTTGCTTCTTCTCGGGGGTTGAGATAGGCCGATCCATTGTCCCTAGCTCTTTTTATCATAATGGAAGAAGCATTGAATAGAACTATCATAAGATCCCATGAATTGGGTCTTTGGTAGGGTGTTTCCATACCAAATACAAGACTTCAAGCCACACATTCCTTGTTTGCTGATGATACTTTATTAGTTGGGAAATTATCTATATTGGAGTCAAAACAAGTCAAAAAAGTGCTTAACAAATATTCATCAGTTTCAGGTCAAAAAGTGAATGCTTCTAAATCAAAAGTACATATTTTTAATACTCTTGCAACACTCTCAAGAAGGCTAGTTAATATTCTGGGATTTCAAGAGGCTGAGCTTCCAAGTGCTTATCTAGGTATTCCTTTCTTCATAGGGACAAACAAAAGCTAGTATTGGAAGAAGGTTATAGATAGAATAAAATCCAAGATCTTATCTTGGAAGGAAAGATGGTTACCTTTTTTTGGTTGTATCCTTTTGATCAAGTCAGTTATAGTAGCAATTCCAAACTACTTTATAGCAGTGTTGAAGGCACCTAAAGGTAGAGTGCAGCAAATTGAAAAGATTATTAAGAATTTCTTATGGAGAGGAAATATAGATGACACAAAGAAGATACCATTAATCTCCCTAGAAAATATGTACATTAGGAAAAGTAGAGGAGGTGCTAGTATGCATAATTTGTCTACTAGGAATTTAGCTTTGGGAGCCAAGCTAGTATGGCACATGTATAAAAGGCCAAAGTTGAGGTGGTGTTCTATAATGCAAGCCAAGTATTTGGATAATGATAATCTAGCTAGAATTTTAACCATCTCCAATCCTCTTGAAGGCTCGGTGATGTGGAACTTCATGGTAGCTTGTAGAGAGGTGATTGTTCCTTTTTTAACATGGGAAGTCCACAATGGAGAAAGCATCAAATTCTAGAAAGATTCATGGAATGGATCCCATCCTTTGTCCTCAATTCAAGATCTAAGTAGAGTTGGTGTAAGTGAACCAAGGCTTGCTTGCACAATCAACTAAGAAGACCTTCTCCTTGTCTTCTTCCTGGAACCTGACAGCTTCTAGGCTCTGGTTAGGCTTAGGTCATTAACTAAGCTTTGTTTCAACTCCTCTCCAAGAGTTTCTCAACTTTGTGCTTCACCTTGGAAGACTAACATCAACTTGATTTAGCAACTTTCTCCTACACTTAGAAGTCTCTAAGTGCCAACATCACAAAACACCTTGAACTGATTGCAGGGGTGCTAGAGATACTGGAAACATGCATTTCACAAACAATTAGATCCATATTGGATGGTCTTCAATCTTCACATTTACCGATTTCAAGAATTTGCCTTGAGAAGGCCTAATTCCTTATAGCCCTTGACAGTGTCCTTTTTGGATTTCTTGCTTAAATTATCCAAACAACCTGGCAAACAAATTGCACTTTCAGACACCCTTTTGGATCCTTTAAAAGATTTACAAGGTTTTAGTTCTCTGTGCCCTCCATACACTAGTCTCCTAGAACCTAGGGCAAATAGGCTAATAGGCCTAATTCCTAGGAACCTATTGATTTCTTGCTCCTTATCACAACAAATGGATTGACAAACCTTCAATCCTCTTAGTATGTTGTGGTGTGACTATACTCTACCTAGAACTGTACCTGTTCCGTACGGTACCTCCTTCCCCTGCCTATGTTCTTCAATTTTCCACTATCAAACCTCTAACCGAACTTCCCAAACTCGCCTAGGGTTTGATTTTAAAAATGCTTGCTTGACTCCACATGACTCCTACTACTAGATATATATAGATACATGGATCCCCTAACAAATCCATCTACTCTCAGGAAAACCCCATGGCTAGATTTCATGGGGGAGCCATTAAAGGACTGACTGTTCAAAATAGATCCAACAAACCCTCTAGACCCTAATCTATGAATTCACAACACTAATTTAACTCAAATTAACTTGCTTACAAAATAAAAAAGACTTAAAACTACACTATGAACATGAATACAATGCCAAATTAGTATATACAATGCATTTGATATCACTGTCACTCAAGATATTCAAGAAAACATAGAATTTGTAGACTTGTCTCTATTCACACAAACCAAAAAATTGATTACAATAGACTAACTGCTTGCCTTCGAGCCATTACCTTACATAGATGCCTTTTACCATGTTTCAAGGGATGTTGGTCGATCCCACACTCCTACGTTTTAGGGGATCCAAGATAACTAAGTTGCATGCAACCTGACAAATGTTGTCATGCAACTTTGCAACAACTTTTTGCAACTTATCATTATGTCCTCTCCCTAATTCTTAGGACCTCTAACTCCTTGATTCTGAGCATCCAACTCCCTTAACTTCCTTTTAGCATCTTCTAACAACATAGGTGCGTTTAGAACACATTTAAGGCTCTATTCCAAACTTAAGCTACTAAGCTAATTAAAGCAAAAATTAACAACAATGATTAAACTATGGTGACCTTAGTCCTAGTGACTAACTCACCTATTCCACACACAAACAAGATCTTCTAAGGTCCAAAATAAACACACTATTACCCTGACTTGGCTAAGGTCAGATACAAACCAAAAATTTCTAGTCTATGGATAGCCTAGGTGCTCCCCGCACCATCCCTCCCCAAAACAAGAGAATCTAATCCACCCTTGGATTGGAGTGTTGAGATCAATGCCTGTTTCTGAACTCTGACTCTTTGATCCACACTGCATCAGCATCAGATTGACCATGTCTTTTAATCAGATGTTCCTTGTATTCCTTGGTTCTAGTCTTCTTATAGACCCTGGTATCCAGTGTAGTGTCAGCTTGTTTGACAGTAGCAGAAGGTAACTTGAGCTCTTCCACATCATGGATGACTTCCTTGAAACTTTTGTCCATGTCTGGTGGTGGTCCTTTATAATGAACCAAGTCTGCAATATTGAAAATAGGGGACATCCACTATCTTCCGGTAGCTCCACCCTAAAAGCATTGTTTCCATACTTTGCTAAGATAGGACAAGGACCTATCCTCTTCATCTGCAACTTGTGAGGAACTCCTTTTGTAACCTAGACTTGTTTAAATGCACCATCACCAAGTCTCCAACATTGAACTGCACTTCTCTTCTATGCTCATCCACCTTGGTCTTATGCTTCATGGTATTTTCTGCCAATGTCTTCCTAACTGTATCATGAATTTCCTGCATTGCATAGGAAAAATCATCAGCATATCCACTTCCCTTGACTCCATCCTTTAAGTCTCTCAGCTCATAGACTCCTCTAGGATGTAATCCATAGACAATTTCAAAGGGACTCTTCCCTGTTGATCTGTTCACAGTGTCATTGTAAGCATATTCAGCTTGCCCAATCAACTAATCCCATTGTTGACCATACTCCTTGGTCAAGCACCTTAATAGATTTCCAAGACTTCTATTTACAACTTCGATCTGACCATCAGTTTGGGGATGGTATGCAGATCCAAAAGATAAATTAGTGCCCAATCTCTGCCAAAGTGTCTTCCAAAAATGGCTCATGAACTTGGTGTCTCTGTCTGATACAATGTGATTGGTAATCCATGTATCCTTACTATCTCTTTGAAGAAGAGAGAAGCTATTTGACTGGCATCATTGGTAGTTTTACATGGCACAAAGTGAGCCATCTTGTTGAATCTATCCACAACCACATAAACATTGTCCATGCCTTGTCTTGTCTTGGGTAACCCAACTACAAAATCCATACTCAAGCATTCCCATGGCCTAGTAGGAATAGGCAGTGGTTGGTATAGGCCTGCATTTGAAGAAGTACCCTTGGCCTTTTGACACACTATACAACTCTCCACATACCTCCTAACATCTAGGTTCATCCTTGGCCAATAATAGAATCTTTGAACAAGTTCTTGAGTCTTTGTGATCCCAAAGTGACCACTCAATGCACCATTATGCTTTTCTTGTATCAAATTCTCTCTAATAGAGCCTCTAGGGACACATAACTGATTCCCTTTAAACAAAAGATCACTTTGCAAAGTATATTCAGCATATTTACTATGAAAATGATTCTTGTATTCAGCACATACCTTATAAATGTCTGCAAAATCTTCATCATCTGCATATAGATCCTTGAAATGATCTATTCCCATGCTCTTCAACTGAATTTCTTGTATGGTGAGGACTCTTCTACTCAAGGCATCAGCCACCTTGTTGAGTACTCCTTTCTTGTGCTTGATATTGAAGGTGTAAGCTTGTAGGTATTCCACCCATTTCATGTGTCTGTGACTCAATTTCTCTTGTGAATTCAGGAAACTAAGTGCTTGGTTATCTGAATACACTATGAATTCCTTGGGAAGCAAGTAGTGCCTCCATTTCCTTAAAGCCTGGACCAATGCATACATCTCAAGGTCATAAGAAGAATACTTCTTCTTGGCTTCACTTAACTTCTCTAATGAAAAGCACTAGTCTGCCCTCTTGGTTGAGAAAAGCTCCAATAGCCACATTGCTTGCATCACATTCAATAGAATAGCTTCTCAAAGCTTGGTAACACCAAAACAGGTTGTGTAGCTATCTTTTCTTTCAACAACTCAAAACTTTTGTTAGCTTGCTCATTCCATACAAACTTAGTCTTCATTCCTCCTTTAATGGTGTCCAACATAGGAGCACAAATAGCACTAAATTGTCTTATGAACTTCCTATCGTATTGAGCAAGACCATGAAAACTTCTTACCTCTGTTGTTGTCTTTGGAGTAGGCCAATTGAGGATGGCTTCCACTTTGCTGCTGTCCATTTTCAAGTTTCCATGTGATAGCACAAATCCAAGGTACACCAGCTCTATTTTGATGAATTCACACTTTTCCAAATTGATCATCAACTTCTCCTCCTGCAGCTTCTTGAAAATCAACTCTATCTGTTTGAGGTGTTCTTCTCTTGTTTTTCTATAAATCAGTATATCATCAAGATACACCACTACAAATTTGCCAATGTAGTCTTTGAGGATTTCATTCATGAGTCTCATGAATGTGGAGGGGGCATTAGACAACCCAAATGGCATAACCAGCCACTCATAGAGACCCTCATTGGTTTTGAAAGTTGTTTTCCACTCATCTCCTTCATGTATCCTAATTTGGTGATAGCCACTCTTTAAGTCTAACTTGGTATAGTACCTAGCTTCACCTAGACAATCCATGAGGTCTTCAATCCTAGGGATAGGGAATCTATACCTAATGGTTATCTTATTTATGGCCCTAGACTCAGTACAAAGCCTCCATTCTCCTCCCTTTTTAGGTGCTAAGACAGGGGGTACTGCACATGGACTGATACTTTTCCTAATGAGACCTTGGTTTAGGAGTTCTTGTACTTGTCTAGCTATTTCCTCATTTTGTTGAGGGGTCATCTTGTAAGCTGCCTTATTTGGTAGGGTAGCCCTTGGTATCAAGTCTATCCTATGACTTATGGCTCTTTTAGGGGGTAATGTTGCTAGTTGTCCACTACTCACAATGCCTTCATAGGTCTGCAACATCTTCTATATTTCTTTAGGTAGCTCTGGCTTTTCAACTGCTTTCTCATCACTTACCTCTCTTGGCTTTAACATCACTGCATAGCCAACTCCTTCTCCTTCTTCCAAGGCTTCTAAGAACTCTTTTTCGCCAACCATAAGCAATTTAGGACCTGCTGTCTGCACCTCTGCATCTTTTAGCAAAGACTGAATTCTGAATGTTACCTTATCCTTCTTCAAAGTGTAGGAGTTCTTTGCTCCATCATGCATAGCTTGGCAATCAAATTTCCATGGTCTACCTAGGAGCAAGTGACATGCATCCATAGGTAACACATCACACAAGAATTTTTCTTTGTACCTTCCAATTGAGAACTCCACCCATGCTTGTTCATTCACCAAGACACGTTGACCTTTATTGAGCCATGTAACCTTGTAAGGATTGGTGTAGGGCATCCTTGTCAACTTCAGCTTGCTGATTGTCTCCTCTAACACAATATTTTCAGTAGACCTTGATTCAATGATGACTCTACACACTTTCCCCATCATCATACACTTTATCCTAAACAGGGACCTCCTTTGGCTTGGTTCTTCTTTAATCGGCTCCTTGATCAAAGTTCTCCTCATCATGAGGTTCTCACCTTCCCCAGAATTCAATGGTACTTCAGAATGTTTCTTTGTTGTAGTTGTCTCATCATGAACTAAATTGGTTCTCTTGTCACCTCCATGAGAAGTACTACCTTTCTCTGAGCATCTATAGGCCGGGTGTCCCATTTGATTGCAGTGGTAACACTTCATGTTGGTAAAGTAACTACCTCTTCCTTGTCCACCACTTCTTCCTCTAGTGCTAGAGCCTCTTCCTCTACCACCTCTACTAGAGCTTCCTTCTTGCTGCTCAGAGCATCTGACTTCTCCTTGAGCCTTTGGTTCTGAACTCCTTCCACCATAGCCACCTCTTTGTCCTTTACTTTCTTTTCCTCTACCCCTACTTTTAGAGGTCTGCTCTTGCTTCTTTTTGCCTTTCTCCTCTATCTTTAAGGCCATTTGATAGCATTGGTGGATGGTTTTTAAGTTCACTAGGCTCATGTCTTCTTGGATAGACCATTTAAGCCCATTCAAATACCTTGCTAGCTTGATGCTCTCATCTTCAACCACCTTTGATCTAAGGCACAATTTTTGGAACTCCTCGGTGTATGTTTGGACATTCATATATTTTTGCCTAAGGTTATGTCTCCTCCTATGCAACTGGACTTCATAGTCATTAGGTAGATAGGTCTGCCTTATTTTGGTTACCATGCCTCTCCATGTAACTATAGGACCCTTGCCTTCTTTCTCTCTTTCACCTTGCACAAACTTCCACCATGTGAGAGCTGCACCTCTCAACCTTGACTTAGCCACCTTAACCTCTTGGGCCTCTGTTATACCATCACATTCAAAGTTATTTTCTATACTTTCAATCCAGTCCACAATTGAGTCAGGATCCATTTGTCCACTAAATAGTGGCACTCCTTCCAAAGCTTTGCCACTTAAGGCCTGCAGTGCCTTTAAGAAGGGTTCTTCAGCGAGGACAGGGTCAGGTTTTGGAGCTTCCTCCTCCAAGTCCTCTTCCTTTTCCTTTGCTTCCTGCTCTTCCTTCTATTCTATCTTATCCTTTACTTTGTCTGCCTTTTCTTGGACGTCATCCAAGAGCTTCTCCATTCGGGACAACCTTTCTCTTAGGAGACGGTTATCCTCTTCTTTCTCTTCTACCTTCTTGGCTAACTCAGCATTAGTCACCATGGTTCTTTATTCCTTTGGTGTATTCTCTCCTACTGATTCAGTGGGTTGCAACATCAATCACAAGCCTGATCAAACAAAGGCTCTGATACCAATATGGTGTAAGTGAACCAAGGATTGCTTGCACAATCAACTAAGAAGACCTTCTCCCTATCTTCTTCCTGGAACCTGACATCTTCTAGGCTCTGGTTAGGCTTAGGTCATTAACTAAGATTTGTTTCAAATCCTCTCCAAGAGTTTCTCAACTTTGTGCTTCACCTTGGAAGACTAACACCAACTTGATTTAGCAACTTTCTCCTACACTTAGAAGTCTCTAAGTGCCAACATCAAAAAACACCTTGAACTGATTGTAGGGGTGCTAGAGATACTGGAAACATGCATTTCACATCCAATTAGATCCATATTGGATGGTCTTCAATCTTCACATTTACCGATTTCAAGAATTTGCCTTGAGAAGGCCTAATTCCTTGTAGCCCTTGACAGTGTCCTTTTTGGCTTTCTTGCTTAAATTCTCCAAACAACCTGGAAAAAAAATTGCACTTTCAGACACCCTTTTGGATCCTTTAAAAAATTTACAAGGTTTCAGTTCTCTGTGCCCTCCGTACACTAGTCTCCTCAAACCTAGGGCAAATAGGGCTAATAGGCCTAATTCCTAGGAACCTATTGATTTCTTGCTCCTTATCACAACAAATGGATTGAAAAACCTTCAATCCTCTTAGTATGTTGTGGTGTGACTATACTCTACCTAGAACTGTACCTGTTCCGTACAGTACCTCCTTCCCCTACCTATGTTCTTCAATTTTCCACTTTCAAACCTCTAACCAGATTTCCCAAGCTCGCCTAGGGTTTGATTTTAAAAATACTTACTAGACTCCACATGACTCCTACTACTAGATATATATAGATACATGACTCCCCTAACAAATCCATCTAATCTCAGGAAAACCCCGTGGCTAGATTTCATGGGGGAGCCATTAAAGGACTGACTGTTCAAAACAGATCCAACAAACCCTCTAGACCCTAATCTATGAATTCACAACACTAATTTAACTCATATTAACTTGCTTACAGAATGAAAAAGACTTAAAACTACACTATGAACATGAATACAATGCCAAATCAGTATATACAATGCATTTGATATCACTATCACTCAAAATATTCGGGAAAACACAGAATTTGCAGACTTCTCTCTATTCACACAAACCAAAAACTTTATTACAATATACTCCTTCTTGCCTTTGAGCCATTACCTTACATAGCTTCCTTTTTCCATGTTTCAAGTGATGTTGGTCGATCCCACACTCCTAAATTTTATGGGATCCAAGATAACTAAGTTGCATGCAACCTGACAAATTTTGTCATGCAACTTTGCAACAACTTTTGCAACTTATCATTATGTCCTCTCCCTGATTCTTAGGACCTCTAACTCCTTGATTTCGAGCATCCAACTCCCTTAACTGCCTCTTAGCATCTTCTAACAACATGGATGTGTTTAGAACACATTTAAGGCTCTATTCCAAACTTAAGCTACTAAGGCTAATTAAAGCAAAGATAATTAATAAAGACTAAACTATGGTGACCTTAGTCCTAATGGCTAATTCACCCAACCACAACAATGACCTTCTAAGGTCCAAAACAAACACACAAACCTTCTGACTTGGCTAAGGTTAGATACAAGCCAAAATTTCCTAGTCTATGGAGGTTAGCCTAAGTGCTCCTGCACCAAGAGTGGAAGAAGTGATTTCTCCATTATGGGGCACCAAATTGAAGGATTATGTTGATCATGTTGATCATGTGTATGGGAAATTTATATGGAGAAGCCTGCCTTTAACATTGTTATCCTCTAAACAAATAAGTGATTTACAAGATATATTGCAAGAGAGGATAGTCTTCCTATCAAAAGAATTTGATAGGTTAATCTGGGCACTGTCTAAGGATGGAAACTACACAGTCAAACAGTGGTATATATCTCTTACAACGTCTGTGGAACAATCACATAGAGCATAGAGCATATTCCTTTTGTTGGAATGCGATGGTTTTTCCTAAGGCTGGTAATTTTACTTGGTTGGTGCTTCGTAAAAGGATATTGACAAGTGATAGATTGGGCAAGTTAGGGTTTGTTGAACCATTCAAGTGTGTTCTTTCTCAAGAATCCTATGCAACTATAAATCACTTGTTCTTGAATTGTGCCTAGGCACAAGAGTGTTGGCATTTCATCAAAACTAAATTGAATGTGTTATTTCCAATGCCATTAACCTTGTGGGATTTATTCAATGCTTGGTTGGTTTTGTATAAATATTCCTTTTTTGCATGCATTTGGAGAATTGCTCCTGCTCTAGTAGTCTGGAAATTTTGGTGGGAAAGAAATAAGAGGATATTTAGGCAGAATGCTCAGACAATTCTGCAATTGAAAGGTAAGATAGAGCATTTTATATCAGAGTTAATGCTTATGTCCAAAGGAAAAAAATATTTCCTTAGTGTTCTCAAGTTGGGATAGTTGGCTTCTTCAAAATTGGAAATATCTAACTTTTCCTTTTAAAGGGTCTCAAAAGGTTGCTTCACCTTTGAAAGTAGATAGAAGCAAGGTCAAGTGGCAATCTCCTATGTAGGGCTTTGTTAAGCTTAACTTTTATGGCTCCTTGAGGAGTAATCTAGGGAGATTAGGTGTTGGAATAGTCATAAGAGATTGGAATGGTACTTTGTTAGCAAGCAAGGTAGTACATATTCCTAATAGAACTAATAATTTTGTAGAGGCTTTAGCATTATTCTATTTTTTACAAGTAGCTAAAGCTCTGCATTTCCATAAACTACACATAGAGGGAGACTCTTTGATCATCATTAGTGCATGTAAAGAAAGGTTTGTTCAGAATTGGAAGCTGAGATATATTTTGCACAAAGTTTGGAAAATATTGGATGTTTTTATTGAAGTTCAAATTTCCCATACCTATAGAGAGGGCAATTAGCTAGCTGATAAAGTTGAAAATTTGGCTTGTGATGGTCAAATTTTTGAAGTCATGGGAAATCGGGAGATTGCTAAATAGTAGTTACCCTCAGTTAATAATGCTTGCAGATGAAGATGTAAATTAAGTGTTATCATGAAAGATGTTGTGTTGCTTGGTATATGTTCTTCAGTTGGCATGTTAACTAAGTGTTGTGTTGGGTATTGCTCTAATCTAACTAACTAGAGTTATGTGGGATAGGTTGTATTTTAAAGTGTAAATTCAAAGATTGTAATGTTGTCTGTCGATACCTTAGTAGGGGTGATAAATAGGAAGTAAGTTGGAAAGGTAAAACAGATGTGTTGGCTTTACACTAAGGATAGGTGAGGTGGAATCAAATTGAATGAGGTGGATAGCTTCGTTTTATTGATGGAGATGGTTGTCAGATTGCCGATGTATGCCGAATGATTTCTATCTTTCATCATTAGGATTCTAATGGATTTGTAAAATTCACCTTAAGTGTTGATAATAACAACTATGTACATCTTTGAACAGGTGTTGTACAAATAATTTTTTCTTGTAATGTTTGATGTATATGGAGGTACAAAATGATATGATGAGTTGAAAGGAGGTCCAAAATTGGAAGCTCAAAAAATATTTTTCACACACTTCATCACAAGAAACTCTTATTCTGTTCTTTGCATTTGCTACCTAAATAACAATGCAATATTCACCATTAATTATGTCAAAGATATGCACATGTTTTTTATTGCCTATAAAGGATGGTGAGAGCTAAGTGGCATCATCTTTCATTGTTGGTTATTTAGTCAAGATTCCCAAATATCTCTGTTTGTGTTAAGAATCTGCAAAATGGCTTTTAAACCTTGGAACCTAAGGGTTTGTATGGAGATTCAGCAATGGGAGCTTTTGTTTGAGGATTACCTTTCACACAGTTTTCTTAAGGTGGTGTTTTATCTAGTAAGCCCTCCAGTGGAAGAAGCTATTCATAACATCCTTGGATCAGAGGTCACTAGCTCGCGAGCGAGCAGGATTATTTTTCCTTCACAGGTGCTTTCGGTCTTTTTATCTAATATAATGGATTTGTTTCAGTCCTATAGAGAATTAGTGTTCATTGCTGGTCAATTTTTCAAGCCTTATTTTCTGCAGAGCAATGCCCTGTTGTTTGCAATTCAAAAATACAATTTCTTTGCTGGGGAAGGGGAGTTAGGTGGTTTATTCCCTAGAGAGTTCATCTTTGATCATCTAAGATTTGAGAAGGTTTTTGTGTCCTTTAGATTATCCCTGGAGTATAAGAATGATAGTAGGCTCTTAAATGCTCTACAAAAGAACTGTATGAAAGTTTGGATAAGTATGGATAGGGTTATCAAAGATAAGTATTGTGCAGTGTCTTTCCTTCGAGATCATGCTACTCCTCATGCCCCTGTTAATTCTATTGGAAGAGATGGTTGAGGACTTTTGTTAGCCTTGAATGTGGGTCATGTGGTAAACCGTGATGTTTCTCCAGTTTTTAGTATGGGCCATGGTAATTTTCAAGGATTGTCATCAACTGCACACGTGGGTCATTTGGGTATTGAGGCTATCAGTTTGTATGGAAGTGGTACTGACAGAGATTTGGGGTTGCCATCGTGTTCAACCCAGAGGGGCTCAAAATTGGTTGTTGCTCCTGTGGGATATGGCGGTTGAGTTGGGGGAAGCCCTGGGGCACATGATGAAAGTTTTGTACATTTGGCTCTGATGGAAAAATAGCCAATGTTGGGACATGTAGCTTTTGTTAAATTTTGATTATTTCTGGGGATACTGCAATGTCAATCTTCTATTGACCAAAATTTTTTGTAGTCTCTTAGTACGATTAGGTAGTATTGCATCGAAATTTTGCATTCCTTGTGCAATCTAATGTAATATTTTGTTCTATTTGGGAAGTCATGGACATATTCTCTTACTATGTATATTCACTCTTATTATATTAATATATAAATATATAGGCTTACTGCCTTTGCTCTAAAAAAAAATAATTATTTTTTTCTCAAATAATTGAATCTTTCTTCTCTCCTACATATTTTATCAATAAAAATTTTCCATTCACCATATCTTTCCAATAAAAGGTGAATGTAGTTCAATACAATTTTTTTTTGCCTATTAATATGAGATTAATTTTTATATTTTTGGTTGGAACTTTAGTAGAAATTAATAATGGAAGATCAAGAGCCATACCTTAAAATTTCACATTGGAAGTCACATTCACACTATAAATCAACAATGAAAGACTAAATCAACATTAGAATTTCATATTAGGGTGTCACTTTTAAGATTTGAATGTGGGCCTCCTTAATATAACGAATGTTTTAACCAATTGAGCTCAACCCATTATACTATAAATATACTTCAAACTATTTTACTAGATGAGTTATCCTTCTAATAGAAAAATACCATTTCCCCTCCATTTTGGGCCCTTTAATCACCTTTTTATTCAAATCTTTCTAACACTACATTCTATGAATATTAATTTTCCTTTCTTTAGAGTTAAAATAACTAGGTGAATGTGATGATGAAAAATGTATACATCATACTTTCCATATTCACTTTTGCACTTAGCTTAAAGTACCCATTTAAATAAGAATTATTTAAAGTAATTTATTAGGAAATTTACCAGGTTGATCAAACCATTTCCTACATTACTCCACTCTAGAGAATGAAACATAGAAAAATGTAAGTGGGTTATCAATATGAGATGATTAAAAGGTGTGTAATTTATGCACTTACACTTTTCATAATTTCATTAGAAAAAGAGATCTCCCAAGGATGGGATTGAATTTCAACCTTGAGGTGAGTCAACCCTATTAGGAAGGTTTGTTGTTTTCTTATGATAGAAATGATATGTTGGATATTTTGGGAGATAAATTTAAATGCATTAACAAGCTCATTGTATGACCTAGCACTTGAAATATAGAATATTATGATAGTAGAAATGGAAATAGTAATTTGCAGGAAAATCTGAGAAGGGTAGAATGATGTGAACTTGTGATCAAAAGTGGGTTAGATTAATTCTACTAAAGGATAGATTCTGCCTAGGGTGAATGGTTCTTTGTACAGGAGTCCAAAATATGATTTTACATTCCCTAGATCCTAAATCTAAGCTTCTAATTTCTCTAAGTTTGACTGTTAGAAAGCCAAAATAAATTTTGAATCTTAGTTTTTGTGGCTTGACAACAATGTTGACAACTTTGAAAAAAATATCCTTTGATCAATCTTCAATCCTTCTTCACCTATAAATTTGCACATAACAAAAAAAGAGAAGAAAAATGTTTGGTTTTGGATGAATAGGGGTTTGTCTTAGTCCAATCCCATGTTGCTAATTAAACCTTGATGATGAAATAATGACAAATGGAAAGAAATGATGAATGAACAATGCTTTTTCACAACTCATCAAACCCTTAATGGCTGCCCTTAGAGGACTAAAGTCCAACATGTATCACTCTAAGTTCTAGATATTGCATGAATTGACTTGATTGGATGATTGATTTGATGCTTGAATGCTTGCTTAAATGCTTGAAACCTACATCACAATGTTAACTCCAAAACATGACATGAACACACATGAAATTTGACATGATGATATGATCAAGTAATTGCTTCTGTAGATGATTGTTAAATTTTCTCTTCAATGCTCCTAACAATACTATTTTCTCTTGTGAAAGTTGACTCTAGCTTGTTAGATTTGAATTGATAAAATAACTATGTATTTATAGACCTATTTATTTAATTTCTCAAAAATTAGATTTCAAAAGCCAACAATTGAAACTTGAATTTGAATCATTAAAATTCCACCAAAAACATATTTTAAATTGGATCTTGGCACTTAAGGAGGATCCATTCACCCTTGTCCTAGGACCTAAATCTAGGACACACAATTTTCAAGATTTTTAATTACTATTGGAAATTGTTTATCATAGGTTTCCCTTTTGGAAAATAGGAATAATAAGGCTTTGGAATGCATAATTTGAAAATTTAGAAGCTTAATTAAGTCTAATTAATTAAGGTCCGACCCAAACATAGTGTGAAATTGTAAATGTATACTATTTTCTACACTACAGAGAAAAACATGCATACAAGCCTACAAAATAACTATAATACAAAGATCAAAGACATGTCACAATATTACACAAGATATACCCTAGGAGAATCCTAAAAAGGGGAAACTCAACCTTGAAAAGTATCCACACTCAATGTATTATTCAACAATAAAAAAATTACATTAAACTTACAAAGTCTTTATGAATACTTCTAAAAAATCAAGCTCCTCTAATGCATCCTCTATGTGTCCAAGAATAATGAGTAACCACACATCACATTTCATGCTTCACATATTCCCTTAACAAGAGAACTCGATACAAATAGGAACCAAGCCAAAAAAATAGCTAGTATATTACAGCCACTAAACATGTGTTTTATTTTATAGAATTCAACTCAATCAAAACAACCAAGTGATATAGGTAAAACCATGGATCTCAAAAAAATGAGCACACAAATCCATTGAGCCTAACATTTATATTTTGGCACTAATCTTTGTCACATCCTCGTAGATGTTAGACTTTATTTTGAGTTAATCATTTGTCATCTTAATAATTTGGACAAAGGAGAAACCTTTATTGGTATGTGGCGATTGATCATGCTATACTGTACACTCTTCATGTATCCTATTTTTTCACTTTGTCACCAACAATAGAAAAAATGACTTTGTAAAAGCCTAATTTTGGAAGCTTTTAAAAAGTTTATAATAAGCGGTTGCGATGCGAGTTGCAGTAGGGAATTATTCATGAGATTGTAATATGTTTTGCATTAGATAATAAAATCATTGGATGGCTATGGTTTTTTGGATGTAGCCCATATTGGGTGAACCACATCAATTTATTTGTGTTGTCTTGTTGCTACTATAATTTTTTTTTGTGTTTTATTATCTCTACTTGATTGATAAAATTTGTATTTAACTATTAGATATATTCCTTCTAACCCTAACAAGTGGTATTAAAGCAAGGTCATGTTTTGTTATCCTCTATAGGAAGGTCTTACGATTGAGTGGGAGTAATGGAAAATGAGGGTAAGTTGAAGGTTGAGAAGTTCAATGTGTAGAACTATCAGTTATGGAAGATGCGGATGGAGGAATACCTCTATCAAAATGATTTATGGTGGCCATTGGAAGGGAAAACGAAGAAACACTCAGAAATTTATGATGAGGACTAGGATTATTTAGATAGAAAGGCACTTGGCAGTATGTGTTTATGCTTGGTACAATCGATGGCATTCAATATTACAACAACAAAGACAACTCAAGAGTTGATGCAAACCCTAGCAGAGTTATATGAAAATCCTTCTACTTCGAATAAGGTATTTCTTATGAAGTATATATTTAATATAAAAATGGTAGAAGGTGGGATAGTTGTTGATCATTTAAATGAGTTTTATACGGTTATAAGTCAATTAACTTTTGTAAATGTAAAATTTGATGAAGAATTTAGGGCTCTTT
>VDFB02202870.1:0-12874 GCA_007258455.2 Sequoia sempervirens | reverse complement strand
TTGGCCCTTCGATCTTGGATGTGTATGCTCATTGGATGGCAAGTAGATGCAAGCTAAAAGATGTTGTGAGGATGAGTGCAAATGGATAAAAGCATGAAAAAGGCTAAGTATGGGTTGAGAAACAAAATTGCAAGAGTTTGGCTTAGCAAAATGATCTCCCCCAAAATGAGAGAAAAGAGGGGGTATTTATAGAATTTTTGAGAATTCCTAAGGGAAATTGAGGGTCAAGATTGAGCCACCAAATATCAAGATGTAGGGCTAAGGTGAGTTGAGAACTCACAAGCCCTCACATCTTAACATGTGGCATGTGATATAGCCCTAAAAGGTGAAGTGGACATGGGGTGGAAGGATGGTACATGACATGGAAGGGGGGTACAAAGTACCTTGGGATTGGACAAGATCTCCTCATAAAGGAGGTCCTTGTCCCCATGTGGGTGAGAGGACATGTGAGGAATTAAAAATTCCTCAAATATTCTCATGGGGAAGAGGGAAGGAATTTAAAATTCCTTAAATGCATGGGGATTAAAGGGTGAATTAAAATTCACATGGGAGATAGCCTTGTCCTTGAAAAGCATTTAATAGGGTTGACTAAGGACACATGTCGCCAAGGACATGGGGAAGAGAAAAGGAATTTAATATTCCTTGGAAGGATAAAAGGAATTAAAAATTCCTTGAGAGGTTGATTAGGCTAGTTAGTGAAGGATTAGAGAATGGTTAGGTGGCTAAGAGAGATTAGAGGCCAACTTGCAAAAGTTGGAGGATGTGACACCTCCTAATCAAGGATTAGGCATGTGCACATCCTAATGATGAGATTAGATGATGGATTAGGATAAGATAAAAAATGATGGAGGATGTGACATGAAGGGAATTAAATAAATGGAATATTTATTTAATTCAATTGATGGAAGGAGGATTAAAGAGATAAGGTATTATTGATTAAATACCTTAGGGATTTGAGAATTAAAGATATTAATTAAATAATAGCAGTATTACTTAATTAGCGAAACTAAGACGAAGGGATGAATTTGGATAAATTAAGCGTCAAATTTAGATGTCTACAATTCTATTTACAGATTTAGTTATTGACCTCTTTCTCTTATTATAAGGATGGTTGGCATAACATTTTAGCTTCTCCATATCCATTTCAAGCAAATGATCTAAATTTCTATAAGAAATTTGTTTCATCACCTTTTCAGCTAGTTTTATATGCTCATGCATAGCAGTAGAAGGAAGTGATCCTAACCCCTCTCCAACATACATTGTTTGAACTTGGGCCTCCTCCCTATCTTCAAGGTCCATGCATTCTTCAACGGATTCATTTGATCCAATATCTAGATTTGGCTTGACTTCAGCATGAGAGCTTCTTGCTTGTTGAGCCCTTTCTACATGTCACAAAATATTTTGCAAAGAAAAGTGAGAGATGATTCTATATAAGTGAAGTTTATGTATGCAAGAAAACAAAGTGATAAGACGTGATCCTATAAGTGACAAAATTTTTGAACAACTAGTTTTATATGCTCATCCATACTAGTAGAAGGAAGTGATTCTGACCCCTCTCCAACAAGCATTGTTTGAACTTGGGTCTGCTCCCTAACTTCAAGGTCCATGTGTTCTTCAACTGATTTGTTTGATCCAATATCTAGATTTGGCTCGACTTCCACTTGAGAATTTCCTGCTTGTTTGAATTTAAATGCAAGCAAAGAAAGTGAGAGACTATGAGTTATTTAAGTGGAGTTGAAACAAATAAAATAAAATATTCTTAAACTTATGAATTCCATGGAACAAAAATAATTGGAAATAGATGACAAGAAATTTAAGTAATGTCTATGCAAGATGAGTATTTTTTAGTATTAAAGTTTCCAAGTTAAATCTAACATGGTTTTCATAAAAGGCATGCATATTTATCAGCAAAACAAATTGAGGTGTTAACAAAAGTCCTAAACACACACTTGAGAGAGAGAGAGAGAAGAAACAAGCATGTACCTTGTTTCTTTTTATGATAATTTTCCAATTTTTGTTCACGCCTCTTGTGTTCTTCTTCTTTTGATAATTTTCATTGAGATACATTTTTTCTTTTTCTTTGTTGTCCCATTTTATTCTTCAAGTTAAAGATGTCTCAAAACAAATCCTCTAGCAACTTAGTTAAATTCTCCTCCAAATTTTTCCTTGATTAATAAAAATGAAAAGTTGTCTTCTCCAATATTTACCTCCTTGAAAAATGTGCAAAAACCTTTTCTCCAAAATCTGTGAGCTTCAAGTGATATAAATGTGAATTAATCTTGCAATTTGATATGGAATAATGAAAAATAAGCTTGTATCTATATGCATATGGGAAAAAAATTATTCTAGTGTATGGAATAACTACATCCTAGATCATTAAATGAATCAAGTGGTAATAAAACAAGTTATTTCATTGTGGAGTTTGTTGTTTTTTAATGTATAGATATGCAACATATATCTTAGAGTAATTTTAGAATTTTGTTACTTGTCAAAAAGACAATAGAGGTATAATTTGAATTGAATTTTCTTAATGTTTCAAAGAATAAAATTTTCGTATAATTTAATAATGGTGTAGATTAAGAGATTATTTATGAAATAATTTAACATAAAAAATTTATAACTTAGAGGGAAAGTGTTTGAAGGATGGTATATAATTATAAAAGGAATGTTCCTACCTCTTCTTTATAATTATATTTTATAACTCGTTTATAAAATATCATTAGTCTACTTGAGCTTGAGAGTCATTTATTTTATAATTTTTGACTTCTTACTATAAAATTCAATGGGTGTGCATGCAAATTATTTATTGTGGTCAACATGAATGAACTTAATTATAAAGTGGCATGTTCATTTCCTAAAATTCTACTAGAGATCAAATGTATATCATATAAGGAAATGTAAGTTCTAAGAGATCATCAAATAAGCAAATGTATGTATATTGAATATATAGCAAATGTATACATATATCATATAAAAATGTAAACATAAGCAAACACATACATACATGTAAATAGATTCAATGTATAAACATGTAACATGTTATAAACAAAGTGACAAATGTATGTATATAAGCAAATAGCCAAATGTATGTATATAAGCAAAGATCATCAAATGTTGAATACTAAAGATCACCATATAAGCAAATAGCCAAATGCATGTATATAAGCAAATATCATCAAATGTCGAATACTAAAGATCATCATATAAGAAAATACATGTAGTAAAGATCATATATCTAGTGTAAGGCCTAATATGATTGTCGACTCCTAGTCAAACAACCATCTAAATGAGAACCTTCCTACTTTCATGGATGTGTTGAGCCCTACAAATAAAAATGTGTACAAAATGTGTTAAATACATATAATTTATATTAAATAAATTTTATGAAAGTTATTTTTAAAAATCTACTTGTATAATTTTTAAATATCTATCTAGATCTATGTGCATACATAGGCATGTACATATACATGTGTATATATAAAAATTTAAAACTCACATGTCCACTGGTAGCAGATTCATCCACAGAGTCACATCAATGTACACGATCTAGAGGAATAATGCTAGGAGTGACATGAGGTATGTCCACCTACAATATATATACATATACATACATATATATATATATATATATATATATATATATATATATCAGTACATGAATATCTAGTTAAAACAAAAATTTAAAAATAATTAAAAAGGAATTGAAACATGCACATGCACACATACATGCACATCATCTAATATTAGATGACCTAAGTCCTTTGAAAATGGTTTCCTCCACCATATCAACTATATGGTCAAGCGACATGAACCAAAATTTGCATTCATCTGATCTATCCCATGTTGTGCCATAAATGATGAGTGAAGAGGACTATGCAGGTGAGATGGCATTGGTGATGATGTACCAGAAACAATCAACATCTCAATAAAACCCATAGTTTGTGCTGCTACCAAATGATTTGTAGGTGAATCCTAACGTGCACTAGTGTTGGGTTGAGAGTGATGGGATCCTAGAAGTGAACAACCTCTATGTCCCAAACGATCTCTAGCATGCTCTATATTGATCCCATAGTTTGTTGCAATGGAGGCATATGCCTCCAAGAGGTCCTCAGCTAAACAATGCAGAGTCATGTGTGCCATATATCCTGTAAGTGCGTCAAGTTGTGTAGGAGTAGGGATGTTCACCACCATATGAGGATCCATGGTGGTCCATTGTGCTGAAAATGGTGTGAATTGAGAACCTCTAGACAAAAAATACTAACCTACATGATCAGTAGATATCCTACTGGTGGTAGCTACAATGTCACCTATAGTGTCAATTGCTTCATTTTGGGAAGCAACGACAACCTCATCTACTATGGGGGCTAGAGTTGGGGTGAGAGTAGGAGATCTCTCACCAATCAATACCCTAAACATTGGGGCTGGTCTATCTACTTGATGATAGGTGGGCCTATCAGCAATCCTACCACACCCCTGACTAGCATATGGTGGAATGTCCAAGTAGTTGACTTTGAGGCCCAAATGGACCTCAGCATACAACCGCTGAAAAAAATACAATAGAATTTGGTCATTGTTTGGCTATTGACCATGTGCTATGAGAAAATGTGGGTAGATCAACAAGGCCATAACACAATTGACACATCTAGTGACCTGGTATCCCCTAACCTTACGCACATTTTGATAGAATGGAAAACAAGTGGTTTTTATCATTTCTTTGGTCACACTATTCTATATTTTTTTAAGAGGAATGTCACCATGTACTTCTTCCCACATGCAGGAAAGAATAGCAGCTATTCTCTTTGGGGAATATGAACTAGTCCTCTCAAGTTCATCTCTTAGTTTTTCTAGACTATGTAATATTGACATGCATGGTTAAGTATATACCCCTGGGTTTGCACCGTGTACTAATGAGTCTCTCAATTTCTTAATCTCATTAGTGGTATTTGCAAACAAATCTTCTAGCTCAAGTGGAACATCTACATTTTCCATGTTATATATATGTATGTACACCTAAAGGAGCAATGAAACCTTGGTAAATAATATATGTAGATATAGGGAATAGAAATCTAAAACAATTGTAACAATTCATCTACTCATCAATAATATTTTCATACCATTAACAAAAAAGCATTCAACATCTATGTAGTTTTTAATAATCAAAACATTCAAATTACTAGATTGCACACAAAACATAATTTAAAATAGTTCTCTAGTACAAAATGTGCCATTAAAGACTTAAAAAATATTGATAAAGGTTGCATCTAAGATTTATTTCCTACAAATAGTAATAAAGGGAAAGCATCATTACTTAACATTGGTGGTAATGTAAAATCAATTTAATCATTATTGAAGATACAAATAAGAGAAGAAAATGAGACAGATGATATAAGCTTGTAAATATGATTTCTAAATTATTGAAGCAATATTTTGATAACGAGGAAACCAAAAAATTAGAAATAAACTTCCTCATATCCATAAAGAGAATTTGATAGGAGGAAGGGACACATGCACATAATATTTATCATGAAAGTTACCATATAATGTACAAGAACATGATACTAAGGAACAAAGGTTTCTTATAAGTACAAAACAAACCTAGATGAAGATTTAACCCTAGTACAAAAAGAAAGAAATAATGAAAGAATAGGAGAAAATGACTTGATTTATCTTTGAATATATTTTTTCTATTATCTCAAATCTTATAGATAATATATAATCCTCCATATGAAAATATGGTTATATTTACTCATTTAGATAATATTTAATAATTATTTTATTACTCTTATTTTTATAAATTTCTTGGATATTATAGTAAAATAAATCAACTCTTACATTTTTTAAAATTTAAAAGTTGTGTATACAAATTCCACAACTAGATATAATGGACTAGACCTTTGTATATAATGATGCACAATGATCAATCCTTCATGTTCCAAATCTTTGTGTGGGTATTTTACTTCATCCCACCATCTTCTTTAGTTTTCATGATAGGTAGGTATTCCTAACAAACCTAGGAATCATCCATTGTTGACCTATCTTATTTCAAAATTAATTTTGTTGATGATTATACTTGAAACTCTAATTTTTAAATTTTATGTAGTAATGAGTACCTATAACACTTGGTGAAACTAACAAACCAACACTATGATTGTTTCTCTTCCTTTATCTTATCCCAATATTTCATGTTGACTTCTTGTATTCCTTTAAGAACAGTAAAGAGTATAATAGTATAAAATAACTTTAGTATAATATTTATCTTTGGGATATTATTTAAACTTCACCTTAATATCATGAGTTTCTTCATAATTCTATACAAAATATCCATATTCCCTCTTTTACTAAGCCTATTGAAATAGTTGCCCAAATTGGGTGTATTATATACTGACATTATGGAGATTACATTCTTCCATCTAAACTTCACTGCAATGTGGTTTAATAGAAGATTATTTATTTTCTAATCATTTTTGGTACTAAATCTATATGAGCATTAAGTATACATTGATTGAAAATGGTTTTTTAGTCTTAATATTTTTAGTCATTAATTCCTAAAATATATTTTTGTTTATACTTCTAATCTTACTCTTCTTGAATTTTCTATTAAAGTTTTTGTTATTATTCGATGAGATCCTTTGGGAACTATTATTTTCTTATCTAGAATCAAGCCCTATTTCACTTCACTTGTTATTCCATGTTATGGTAGGGAATAAATTTCTTATTATAAACTCCTTCACGGAAAACCTTCAATTCATGCAATAGGGATTGTTCCATCTAATTCCACCAATATGTAATTTTTTTTATATGGAAGTAAAACTTTCATGATTACATCAGATAATGATCTATTGTATTATTGTAAAATTAGTGATGAACTACTTTTATTTTTATATTCCCCTCTAGTTACCTTAAAAATAACTACATATATTTCTTTTATACAATTATTTAAGAGAGCATATACTCTCACAACCCTTGTAATTTTGACATTTTTCCTTTTATATGTATAATGTTCATGTTGGATTATATATGATTTGTTGGCATACTTTGTATTATTGATTGTATTATTCTAACATATATATATTGTAGATTTTTGTGTTTTTTGACATGCTTTTTTTGCATATCTTAGTTCAAGGGAATCAACTCCTTGATCAAACACACTGTATATCATTCTATGTATCCAAAATGTTTGATTATTTTCATGTTTTTCTTTTAGCATTTATTTTCTATACTTTAATTATGTTTTATCATATAGTGACATTAGCCCATTAAAGTGAAGGAAAATATGATGTCGAGAATTGCATATACTACAATATTAATTTATATTTCATTATCACGTTTTAGCATCTATATCCACAGCATAATTTAAGGGCCCATTTAACCCTCTTTCCTAACCTTCTCCTAGATCTAAGTGGAAATCTCATATTTTCCTACTTAATTATGTTAAATTTCATGTATTTTTATGTATTTGTCGTCTTCTAACATTTAATTATTTATGTATTTTTTCAAACATTAAATACACAATTATTTAAGCATCTTCATGACTCTAAAAATATCCTAACAATTTTCTTCTTTAAATCATTCTTCTTACTTGAATAAAAAATTCTAAGACATTTTAAATTATTTTTAATTAAATTTAACTTTAATTAAGTAAATATTTTATCAAAACTCAAATAGAATTATCCTCTTATCATTTTATTTTTTATTTAAACTACTTTTTAATACAAATTATTGTATTTTCAAAATTCATGTTCTCTCGCTACCATTTTAAAATGATAAATCTTCCTATTTTATAAAATACTTGCAATAGTCCATTATTGACATCTTTACAACTTGGAGCAAAATAAAGAATCTTCATTCTAATCATACAACTATATTTTTTAAATGCATGTTCCTCTTGCTACCATTTTATAAAATACTTACAATAGTCCATTCTTGATACCATTACAAGAAACAAAAGAAAGAATTTGCATTCTAATCATACAATGTCTTATAATAGCTTTCTCTATTTTCATAATATGTTGGATTTTATTCTTAACATCTCAAAAATGTCCTTTTTTATAACTAATTTTTAGGATTGAAAAAATATCTACAAAATTCTTTTTTTTCTCATTATTTGTCCAATTTTTCTAATACATTTTTTCCAAAACTTTCTCACCCCATTACATTCTATTCTTCCATATTTTAACACCAATCTCTATTTTTTATTCAAATTTGAAAGGCATTGTGTATTTTTATATGCAAAAGTTTAATATATCCCTCATGCGCTCCATTTAATCCTTAAAATTCTACAAATGCAGTATAATAGTATTTTTTTGACAATTATATTCTATATATTCTTTACATTGGAGCATTATTCATTTTACTCAAGTTCATGAAACAAAATTACTATTTATTTTTATTTTCCTACACTACAACACTTGGTTTCTCTTTGTTGCATTACATTTATTCTACATTATTATTCTTGGCCACTACAACATTATATGCTCTAGTTATATCTAACATTCTATTTCTTTATGTTATAATATTTCATTATATATACTACAACAATTCTTCATACAATTTATATTTCTATTGACTACAATAAAATTTTCTATTTGAAAAAATTCTTCTGATTTACTTTATTCTTAACTTATATTCATTCTTCAAGCACATTCTAATTTCTTTACATGATATTATTTATCATAATATAACTTTGCAATGTTTTTCTACATATTATTTGTTTTCTTCTTTAATGTTGTAAGTTATGTTACTTTTATTGGTCTTTTCTCTTTGAAAAGAATACAAACCTATTTTATTTTTCATTTCTTCCTCTTACAAATATTATTCACTTATTGAATAATATTTGCTCAATTTACTAGAATTTTTTACTATGCCTAGTTTTACTTAAATGTATGCAAAATAGGCATGCATATAAAGACCACACAAATTATTTGGAAAAATGCCACAAAAAATGTGATATCATTTATATAAAACTATGGTTTGTTGCACTCTATTACAACAATTCATCCAATTAAGAGGTGATGTAATTTATTGATTCACTAAAAAAAATGGATTTGTATTCTTAAAATTATTCTCTAGTTAGACTCATGGAGTGACCAATTTGAAAATCAATTTGAACATTTCAATCACTTAGATAAAAATTTATCCAAAGAATAATTAAGTTAGTGTTATGCAACCAATAATATAGAAGCAATAAATTTATCCTATTAATTTTTATAAGGTTCCATTCAAGTATAATTTTGAATTCAAGTTTACAAGAAAAATAAGTCTATAATAATATTCACAAATAATATCTCCATGTTGATAATTTAAGCAATGCCTTCAACACAATCTATTAATGGATATAGAGAGAACTAAAAAATAGATATACTTGTAGGTTGGAAATATCCTCAAGATGGAACAAAATTAAATTTTGATTATACATTTTGGGGGAATCTTCGGGCTATAGATGTTGACTATTTTCTTCATAATTCTAATAGTTTTAAATTCTAATTAGAGGTTTGAGTAAACTTGGTTTAAAGATGAATAGAAAAAATAGTAGGAAGATCTCATTGTTAGGTTAATGCTAGTACATAAGAAAGGATATAATGAATTAGTAATAGAAGGTAGAGTTTTTACAAAGGTTGAGGCCCCAATTGGGGTATGTGTTCTTATGAAAAAGAAGCATTGAAGTGGTCCCAATTTTATATACATCAAGCTATTGGGGAAAAATATTAGAAAATTTCAATAAAATGCAATTGGCAACTCTAAAGCCAAATGAATATTAAAAACTTTCAAGAAAATGCAATTGGCAACAATAAAGCCCAATTTTACAAAATGCGTTTGTTTAAAATGCTTTAGAAACTTTCAAGAAAATGCAATTGGCAACTGTAAATCCAAATTTGGTTAAAAACTGGGTTTGTTTAAAAGGCTTTAGAAACTTTCAAGCAAATGCAATTAGTAGCTGTAAATCCAAATTTTAAATAATGGGTATTGTTTTTAAAAGGTTTTAGAAATTTCAAGCAAATGTAATTCATAGTTGTGAGCCAAAATGGAAGCTTGAAATAGGGTATATTCATTATAAAATTTGTTGGTGTAATTAAATGTCTTGTACCTTGTCCCAGGTCATGTTTACACCTTTAGTTAAGTTTACTTAGGGACCACATAGGAGGTTGTTGGAGATTTCACCCTTTGTGGACTTGACATGTCATACCATATCACTTCCACCCTTGTGGACATCATGTGATTATCTCTCCACCTTTTGTGGGTGATCCACCTTTGTGGAGATTATCACATTATCCTTTCCACTTTAGGTGGAGTGATAACTTTTCATTGTTGTCTCATGTCATAAGATTACGACACTTGTCATAATCTTATGCCCTCTATGTTCTCACCTTGGCTATATAACCAAGGGGTCTCCTATGTACATTGTACCATTCTATCATCTCATATTATTGACATTGAATACAGTTTATTCTTGTCATATATTTTATCTTTGTGCTTTCTATTAGGCTCCTAGATCTTGGTGGCTACCTTCATAGCCAATTCTTACAATGTTTAATAAATTTTGTTCCCTTATAATGTGCCTTCAAGTTTTAAATGAAAATTTTGTTTGAAATTTTTGTTTTATTCAATTTTTTTTCATTTTACAAAAAAAAAATTGGTCTCGTGGAATCCATTGGGGTTTACAAATTTGCAATCAAATCCAATTTTAAATCACTGTGATTCAAGAAAGAAAGAATGCCAACCTTATTTTGGATGTCCTTGAGTCAATATTGAAATTGAGATGGTGGCCCGTTGCAAGTTTTTGTCATTCCCTATTGTTCACATTCATTCTCATTCGTTGCACACAAGCTCATAGTTCACAGGTTTGTTTCTTTTGTTCAAATGACAGTGATATCTTTTTGTTTTAAAAATACCCTAATTCAAAGGGGTTTGGTCGAATAGGGGTTCGATCGAACCCCTTTAAATAATAATTTATTAGTTGACTTCATTAGGGTTCAATCAAACCATATGGTTTGACCAAAGCTTTTGAAGGGTTTGGTCGAACATGTAAGTTCAACTGAACCCCCCTTCCTATTGAAATTTTAAAAAATGTCATTTTCCTTCTTCTCAATTATAAACCACTATTGTGGTTTCACTTGCATTGAAATTTCAAATTTTCACCAAATAGATTTTTTTTAAATAAACCTAGTAGTTTAGAAACTACATTCGAATTTTTGCTATAGATTCTATTCTACATATTTTGAAATAATATGGATAACTTATTCAAATTTTTATGTCAAGTTGGCCTAAATCATTTTTCCGACTTTCATCTAATTTAAGGGCCTATTTTCCCATGATGATCCTGCACATTCCTTTTAAATCTCTAACACCATTTGTGAAAAATTAATAAATCAAATATTCACTCAGTCATATAACAACACGGGGATTCTAAAATAATTCCTTACTTGGATCCAACTTTACATAGGGTCAAATATGACACATACCATACGCAATTCAAGTCTAATTGAGGAATAGATAGGGAGGCCCAATGTGACATCTTTGTGAAATTAACCATCATTGAGGAATAAATTAGATGAATGTGTAGTCAGGTAGAGAAATAACCATGTACCTATAACCATTCAACCTACATCAAGAGTAACTACTTGATCTATATATAGTTGAAGCACAATATAATCACACAACAAGGTTTAATATCATATATAGCATAAAATAACATCCATACATCTATCATATAAACCATTTCTTTAATAATCAATAATCATGGTTAAATTTAATCACAACATATATAATTCACATTATTGGATGAAAGAGTAATGGTAAAAAAAGCATATAAATATACAAAATGCTAAATAACATGTTGAGGAACCTCATCTCAAACATGCAATCATTTATATACACCATTCAGAGAAACAATATAATCACCATAAAACCACGAGGAAATGGTGAAGTTGAACCATCAATCTTGCAACTACAAGATACAAATGGTAGAGCACTGCATCTTTCGCTATCCCAATTGATACATATAGGATGCTAGAGAAAGTTGATTTAGCTTAAATGTTTCACTCAATTTGACCACCATTTGCAATATTAGCCAACAAGGGTTTGAAGCTCACATCTGGTGAATTTTAACTTTTTACTAGAGGATTTTTGGCCCAAACGGACCTTACCATTGTTCTCAAAAGGCCGAACAAACAAATTTTAATATACAATTCTCTTATATTCAGAAATATTTGTGTATGAGGAAAATTTTATTTTCCAATGAAACTATATGCCCCCGATCTGCAAGTTCATATGATTTTTTCAAAAAATTAAAAGTATATTATATAATTTTTAATTATTATTAATTTTTTTAAAAGGAGAAGAAATGAGTCTTGAAGATACTTGTGCATCTAGGGCATGATACCCTCGAGCCTAACCCTCTTTATGGAGGTGATACCTTATAGGTACTACCACCCTAGCTACAAACTAGGTCATACCTAGGGTGCCAACCCCTTAGACTGAACCCCCTATATAGGGGTGGCAAGGGAGATTAACTACCCTCCTCCCCATTTTTTTAATTTTAATTTTATTTTTTGTTTTTAAATTAAGTATCCTTCCATGATAGCCATGAATCTTAGTGATTCAAGTATCTCATGCATGTGTTCCTTGTATTTTAAAATCCTTTTTTGATTGTAGGTTCTCTCTTGTGCACTTTCAAATGTTTTTTCTTCTCCTTCATGAACTACATGGTGATACATAGTTTTAGTGGCTCTGCCATACCTCTCCCTAGTTAGCACTATGAGGGTATCATAATATTTGTGCTAACTATGTTTCCTTGGTTTTTCTTGAAGTGAGAAATGTATCTATTATGAATTCCTATGTACTATGAGGATGCAAAGGCTAGCCACCCATGCATTTC
>VDFB02202868.1:28457-46534 GCA_007258455.2 Sequoia sempervirens | reverse complement strand
AAAATGCAAATTGGAAGTTTATAGAATGAAATCCATGTTTTCGATTGGCAATATAATAGAAACAGGGGCCATGCACCTACATTTATATTAATTAATAATTCCTCTTAAATTCTGACTTGCATAGACATTTTAGAGTTTAATGCTTTATGATTTGTGAAATAATCAATTAGGCTTGTTTTTGTCTTAAATCTATTGTGCTATTTTTGAACTTTTTCTTGTGGCACTGAGTCAGATTTGATTGTGTGCAGCTTCTTAAGAATGGGGTAAAGTTATCCAAACATCTGTCATTTACCATGGGAAGTCCTTCTATTGGAAGAATTGTATACATTTCCCCTCTTCATGTTAATAGCACATCTCAGCGCATAAAGAGAATTGTGAAATTACCTTCTCCAAAAAATGATCGGATGTGTCATGTTTCATTGAGTGAATGCATTGATCTTAGTCTCAAATGGCTTATCCCAAAGGGTTCTTTAGGATCATCTTATGAGATTTCTTCTGTAGACCATGCAAACAGCAATGACTGTGAAAATGGGGAGTTTTCATCTCCAAAAACACCTCTTGGATACAGGTCCAAGGTCATGCCTACTACTAATATAGCCAGAAGTGGATCACCTCTCGTACAGTCATCAGCACTCAATGATTCGCCCCAAATTAAGAATGATCAGGTTACTTTATTTCATACAGGTAATGTGGAGAGAACACCCTCACCGTGTTTTCCTAATTTGGCTGCTATCAGGGCAGTTATGGAAGATGGGAAGCTAAAAGAACTCCTTCAAAGATATGCCATACGTTGGCTTAGTGATCGTATTTTACTCAGGGGCAATTTTGTGATGATTCCAGTATGTGGTCAGATGTGTGTTTTTGAACTGAAAGATGCAATGCTTTCTTCAGAGAAGATCTGTGAATTGAGGCAGACTTCTGAGTATGCAACTACTTGTAACCTCAGTAATACTCTCTCAGATGCAGAGAGGTATGATCTAGATACCAGCAAACCACATTTAGTTTATACTGGATTTCTGGTGGGACGTGAGACAAATATTAATTTCATTTCAGATCTGGATCTTCTGTCAAATTCCCACAAGGAGATTTATTTGACAGCAAATATAAAAGACAGAAATGGTGGAGACAGTGAACCAGCAAGAGCTTGTTTACCCTCTGAGGGAATGGGATTTTCTACCTTGGGTGGTCTTTCTGAACATATTGCTTCACTTAAGGAAATCATCAATTTTTCATTACTTCATCCGCATACCTTAGCGAGGTATTTGAGAATGGATCTTCTATGCAACACAGCTACTAACTTTTATAAAACAATTTTATGTCCAAAGAGTTGCTTGAGAAAAATCAAAATGCTATATTTTCCAGTCTAGTATCTAATTTTAGAGGTATGCTTTTCTAATGTTTCTGTAAGTTGCTATTCATTTATTTTGCATCTGTAATACAAATTTCTGGTATGTTATACAGGCCATGTATTTTATTTTGGAACTATGACTGAGGGGGCCACTCCCATTTAAAAAAAAGAAGAAGACTACATTCATAGCTTCCCACACCCGGGTAAGCCTTGACAAAATTCCCCAAGGGGAAGATTCTGCTATTGCTTTTTCTTTACATGATATTGCCATAGTTACAAAATAGGTTCACACCTAGCTAGAACAAAATGCATAATATGAGAAATTATACATGAGATAGAAACCTGATAACTAAGCTATTCCACCTTGCCACTGCTATCCACTACCAGTCCGTTCATCTTCACTCGTTAACTGATTGCACTTACTCCTCTAGGGAAAAACCCCAGTCCATGTCCACCAATGCCATGATTCCTGTAACTCCCTTCCAAAAATTGAGGACCTCGTGGCCATGCTCTTTGTCATGCCCCCGCAATTGTAATCCTAAGTCTTGGCCGACTAGTATAATGAAATTAATGAAATTAATAAAATTAACTGAAATTCTCATAGGTGGCCGACCTTAGTCTATGTACATATACAACATAAACAAATTAGTGTATAAAAGAAGAATAGTGCAGTGATTGAATGAGAAAAGAAAAACATATCAATAAGGAGTGATGGATATCAGAAAAGTCGTGGTTATCATCAGTAAAAAGTGCAGTGAACAGGAGCAGCAATTAGAATTAGTTATATATAAACAGCAACTTTATATTAGTATGGGCTGACTTTACCTTATCATAAAGGCAGCGATTAGAATTAGTTTATACAAACAGCAATACTATGGGCCGACTTGAATATATGAACCAACTTTACAAAACAGTGATCAAACTTATGTTAAATGATGACAGCGATTAAATATATGCGATTAGATTTGAAGTACAATAGCAGCGCTCAACCTGTGAGGGACGTGTCCCTTAGCAACGGGAAGCTACGGTGGAAAAGCCATGTCTTTTCCCCTCCTCATGGATATAAAAGGAGATCCATTTAAAGTAGGAGATCATCGAATCATGGAAGAAGAAATAAATAAGAAGTCTGGAACATATTTCTGAGTGCAGCAGCAGACATAACCAGATAAGTTAATATATATGTATATTATTTAGGATTATATAATAATGATGCTTTCAGCAATTATTGAGCCTTATAAAGTAATTATGGTTCTTTAGCATGAATATGGATAATAGATTCTTATTCGTCTGATTTATATCTTCTGAATATTAAGAACAGATCGAACAGCAAGGCAATTGGAGCAAATCAAACATGATGATCTGCGTTCAGCAGACAAGGACAGAAGGCAGCATTTGCTAATATATTTGCATCTTAGAATATAGCACTTTTATATCTTAGCAAGCAGTATGCTCTATCATGATTATTGTATGTAATTATATATTTTGTTATTATCATAATTTGTATTTATTTTACTCATCAAACAACCATGGGGAGGAGTGGGGGAGATACCAATAGGTTGAGCAGATACTAGACTTCTTCCTAGGTACGCTACTCCATGGTGGATGACTATGTGTGCCACTTGGAGCTAGGGGGGTGATATCCGCCCTTGGGCTTAGGGAGAGGATGTCTACAGGCCTCCTATGGTAGCCTTTTTCCCCAACCTCTACATGGATTGGTTGTTGAGATGGATTCGAGGGGGTTTCAATCATAAGAGGGATGGATAAGGCATCAAGGTTAGGGAATACAGATACAAGTTGTCCGCCAAGTATGCCATCCCATGTTGGATGACTGTGTGTGCCACTTGAGGGCCAAGAGGGATGGTATATCCGCTCTTGGGCTTGGTGTGGATAGCTTTGGGCAGACCTATCATGCTCCTCATCCTAGTCCCATTATGATCAAACCTCTAAGGTGCATTATGATATTGTGTGACTTATATTAATTGAAATAGTTGAGAATTGAGATAAAATATTTATTATATATGTTTGCTTATATGAATTATATTTGTATTCCAATATTATCTAACATCATTGCAGGACCTAAACCAAGATTTATCCGGCTTAAAACATTTAATTGGTAAGTTGTAACCCTAACTGCATTAAATTGTGTTTCTAGGGCAAGAATTAGGGTTATTCCAAAAGGGGACATTACACTCTTACAATTATTTTCTTGTTTAGCATCTCTTCTTGTGAGGAAGGGATCTACAGGCCCATCACCACACCATTTGCAACAAGTAATGGACCATGGCAAGGTGGAAAACAACCTCTGTTTCCTCCCAAAAATATTCGCTTGATGAACAACCTCCGTTTCCTCCCCCAAATTGAGAAGAATTCAAACAAATCATTGATGTAATGTCTGTTTTACTTTGTATCTGTGATTAGTAAACAAGAATTCTTCTCCCAGAACCCATCTGATGGCCAAGATTATTATATCTGCTTTCACCTTTAAAATCTTCTTCATTCGCTCTGTAGTGATGACCCTGATGAAGGCTGTTTGCTTCTTCTTCGTTATCAGCTGATTGCTTGTATCTATTGTGTTCTGTGGGTAATGTGGGAGATTAACTAGTCTAATGTGAAATGGATACCCCTCCTATCAGCTTGTGTTGTTTTAAATTCCATCATGTGTGCTGACACATAATTAGCAGGCATATCTAGGTACTCCCTCATTAAACTGTGTTGGGTTAACATCCTATCTTCTGCCTCCACTCTCCATTGAAAGCGATGATTTGTTTAACTTGGCAACCATCCCATGAATTGTAATGATATCACCTTAATGGTGTGATCGACTATCAACTTGCTTGGTGGATATAATTCATTCTATAGATTAAATAGGGATCCAAAATTCTCCCATGCGCTTGCTTTGTTGTGTGTGATTATCTCCTCTTTGTGATCAAGAGCATCATTGGCAAGGTAGTCTACTTTATTTACTTCTCTATGTGCATATTGAACTAAGAAAGAAGTTAGGGAATCCAAGTCTGGCCATACTGCTTGCATAATGTTAGCTATTTTCTAGCTTGGGGGCTCTCTTTTCTTAAATGCATTTATGATTACCATCAAGTCCCCTTCAATTTGAATTGTGTTGGTTTTGTGTAACTTGCATACTTGCAAGCCAAACAATATGGCTTGCGCTTCAGCTTCATCGTTAGTTCTGATCTTTAGTTTTTTCAAGGCTGCAGCGATTAGGCATCTTGACTCATCTTGAATAATGTAACCAGCTCTTGAAGGTCTGCGATTTCCCCTTAATGCTCCATCAAAATTCAATTTTCTCCATCCTATTGAGGGGGTTGCTATTTTATCCCTATGCATGGACTGATTGAAGAGTTAACTTTACCATTCCATGAATGGCAGGGGGCAGGCTTTTAGTCCTTTCCATCTTTGCAAGATTTCACTGTCTGAAGAGTTGAAATGCTTGTTTTTCTTCCATTGAATTGCTGTTCTTGACAAAACTTGAATGGGTGCTTCTAGCTTTAGTAGGATTCTCCCCCTCCAGGTTTCTATCTAAGAAATTCATGTGTTCCTTTTTTTCCAATCTTCCTAGATGTGTAAATGATGGGTTCACTGTCTATAAACAGGAAAATACAAAATTCTTTTGGATGTTGGGCCATGATTTGAATTTCGCCAAGAGGTCCTTAGGTAGGGCACCTACCTAGCCCAACATTGCTCATAGCCATTGCCAGCGTTTGGATGTGAAAAGGCAAGTGACCAGTAGGTGATTGACTGTTTCCTCTACCTTGCCACAAAGATTGCATTTTGAAGGATCTGCAAAACCACGTTTCAAAAATTTGTCAGCAGTTTAAATTTTCTTTTGGATAGCTTTGTAGGTAAAGACTCTTTCCATCTTCATTCATCAATGCCATGAAAGTTTCTTCATACTAAGTTCTTTCTTATTTTATGGCCCCATACTTTAGTATGTATCATCTTTGCTTCTGCCATCTCCTCCCTCTTTGTGAGCATTGAGTAGCCATTCCATGAATCCTCCTAGAAATTTACCTTGTGTCCATCCATGATTTTCCATGCAAGGTGGCGAGTAATGATATTCTTGTAGGATAACATGAAATACCAAAAGTGGGAGCCCCTTGAGGGATTGGCAACCGTTAAAATGCATTTAAGATCTGTAATGTCCACTTTTGGATATACTTAGATTTTGCCCTAAAATCACAATTTCAATGGAAAAATAAGAAGTATATCTTATTAAATTACAACTTACCAATAGACTACAGTTTTAACCCTGCAATAATGTTAGCTTAAGGTTGAACCAATTAATTAGAAATGCAGTTCTTATTAGGTTCTACATAAAATGCATGGAATTCATATATTCAAAATATATACATCTAATTGCATACCACAATATCTATGAAAATATATGATTGCTATAGCCCAGCATGCAGATGTAATAATTATTAATGTAGATGATTAATTCAGATCGGCCTGCTGTGGTTTGCAGATATTAGCCTGAATATATAATCTTTTTCAGATGGTTCGATCTCCTTCTAATGTTCAGAAGATATTACTTTTTTATATTCTGAAATACTTGTTGCTTGAATGTAAAAATGTATTGCTGAAGATGATTCCTTCATCTGCCTTAATACTCAGAAAATATATATATTCCAGATTTCTTATTTTGTTTTTTTCCATTCCATGATGTCTCCTGCAAATGATTTGTCTGCCTTTATATATCCTCATAGTGGTGAATAGACACAACCTTTTCAATAATTTGCACCCCTTTCAAAGGATGCAACCCCCGACATTTCAAACGCTGCCTCTTAATTGCTGTTGGTAATGCTTGTTGCCTTTAATATAATTAATGGCTACCTTAGATAGGTGATCACTGCACTAAAGACCCTTTAAATAATTATTAAATGTGCTGCGATCCTTATGCCTGCATTATAATTAAGGTCTGTCTTTTGCTGCTTTTCAATACATGAATCGCTGCCTTGTCCAGGCTGCTTTTAATCACACTATTGGTACTATTTTATGTTTATATATTTTATATTAATATTTACTACTATATTTATAAATTGAGTTTATTGTTAATATATTTATTTTTATATTAGCTTTATATATTATTTTAATATTTATAGTATTATATTATAATGATTATAATTATAATAATATTTAAATTGTTAATGTTCATATTTATATTTTTAATATTTATATTGTTATTTATTGCATTTCAATGCTTGGGTTTTTTAATCCTTTAGTGTTGCAATTTCGGGGGCATGACAAGATCACTAGCGTCCATATTTATTTTGGACTATTTTATGGCATTTTTGGCTGGGTCTTGTGAACATACCCCAAATTAATTTTGCCTCCAGTGGTTTGTTTTGCAGCAAAGTGCTTCTCATGCATGTACCACCCATTTCCTTTGGGGAGCACACTCTCTCCCAGCTAGCAAGGGGGATTCTTTTTACCTTGGAATTTCCATGCTAGAGGAATAATCTCATTTTTTTTCAATTCATTGCAAGTCTTCGAGGGGATCTTGATGCAGGACATCAAGCAGATCGAGATGGCATAAATTACTAACTTGAGCATTAGTATTTTCTTGGCAAAGGAGAGCCATGTGCCTTTTCATAGTGCCATTTTGATGCTGCGCTTATTTATTAGATCTTCCCAATAAGCTGCCCTACTTGCTCTTGTGAATAAAAGGACTCCCAAATATTTACTTGGAAGGGACCCAATTGTACACCCTGTACATCTAGATATTTCGCTTTTTGTAGGTTGGTTCTTACATCAAAGGAAAAAATTCTGATTTCTCTGTTTCTGATTTGGCTTGAGGCTTGTGTATATTTCTTCAGTGTGTATATTTCTTCAGGGTGTTGGCAATCTGCTGAGATTCTGCCATGCTTACTTTTCCAAAATGTATATTATCATCTGCAAATTGTTGGTGGTGATAGCACTCATGCCACTTGTCACCTTGATGCCATTCCACAACCCTTTGTTAATCAAAGCTTGGCTCAATCTGCCTAATGCTTCTGCCATGATGATGAATAGGAATGGGTCAATAGGGTTTCCTTGCCTGAGATCTCTTGAGGAGTTGGAAAAACTAGATGGATTTCCATTCATTATCATTGAGAACCTAGGGCTAGAGATGCAGCTGAAGACCCACTTTATCCACTATTGACAGAATCTGAATTTCTCCATAACTTTATCAAAAAATGCCAATTGACCCTGTCATAGTCCTTACTAATGTTCAACTTGACAATCATACACTTAGTGACTATTATTTAATCAGAGATCGCTCACCTTGGAACAAACACACTTTGTTCTTCTGAAATCACTTATGGTAGGAGTTTTACTTTTTAGTCTTTTGGCTATGACTTTTGAAATTATCATATACACAGTATTACCCAGTGAAATTGGACAGTAATCAGCAAAGGTAGAAATGACCTCCTTCTTTGGGATTAGAGCAGTGAAGGTGTTGTTTAAGTCCTTGAGCATATTTTTGTGCCTTATAGATTTCTCCACTGCCTCCCAAATTTCTTTCCCTTTGAAAACTCAACATCTATGGAAAAAACTACTGGGGAAGCCATCCAGTCCTACAGCTTTGATCGGGTGTAATTGGGATACTGCCAATTTAATTTCCTCTTCCAAAAAAGGGGCCATTAACATTTTGTTTTGTTCCTGCGAAACTAGTGCAGGAATGTTGTTCAACAACTTTTCCTGATTCCCTAAGTCTGGGCCTTCCCAATTGTTGAGTTCTTTGAAAAAACTCACTGTTTCTGTGCTGGTGTTTCGGTTCCTCCAAATCACTGCCATCTCAAGACTTTATTGAGAATATTCTATTAATACTTTTCCTGGCTCTCATGGCATTATGGAAAAACTGTTTGTTGTTATCTCCCTCTTTTAACCCAACATTCCCAAGATTTTTGTGACCAAAAGATTTCCTCCCTCGCCAAAAGTTCAGCATGCTGTGCCATTCTCTATGGTAAGCATCTTGATCGATTCCTTTGGTTGTGATCTCTTCATTTATTGCTGCCATATACACCTCCACCTTTTCCTTTTTAGTGAAGATGTTATCAAATTGCTGCCTGTTACATTGTTTGAGATTTGTTTTAATGTTATTTAGTTTCTTAAATACTTCGAATTTTTTTGAACCTCTCTGCTGTAGGGGTTCCTTACACCACTTCTCCAATAGACTTTTGAGTTCCTCATCATGGAATCACATATTTTTGAATTTAAAAGACATCTGTTGGGATGTTGATCCCCCATGATCCGAATCTGAATAGGATAGTTATCTGATCCCAAGATTGGAAGGATGGAGCATTCTCTTTGAAACTGTGAACATAGGTAATTTCTGTAATAACCATTTCATCACGTATTTCTGTAATAGGCATAACATTGCTAATTAAAACTAGTGTCAACTGTGTATTAAGATTTATTTAGGGTTTCTCATTCCTTGCTTGTACAAAGAGTTATGCTTGCTGTTTTTTCCCCATTTGCCTCTAAATGCAATTATCTGCAGACAATTTGTGTTAAAGAAAATATTGGCAAATGATCTGTGATATTCAATTTTGAATTCACTTTAGAAACTATCAATTATAGAGCTTCTAATTTGTATTTTTCAGTCACTGTATGAAGAGGTTTATCATCTTTAGAAGCCTATAATCATTTGATCTGATCTTTTGAATACAGATTTCTATATTTAAATTCATTACTAATTATCTACATCATCTCAGGCTAGGATTACAACCAACAAGGGGAATTCTTCTTTATGGCCCACCTGGCACAGGGAAAACTTCCTTAGCATCTACTTGTGCTTTTGAAGCTGGAGTTAAGATGTTTACCATTAATGGTCCAGAGATTGTTAGTGAATATTATGGAGAAAGTGAACAAGCACTCCATGCAGTTTTTAAATCAGCAGAGCGCTCTGCTCCTTCTGTGGTAATCTCTTAAATTCCATGCTTGTGAAGAAATTTGGTCTTTATTTGTGTGCATTATCTATTTATGATTCGGTTTTCCTACTTTAACACTGAAGTGCCTTATGCAAAGTACTAGAAATTTGTTAAGATTAAGGCAATGATAAATATGATTATCAAGGCCACAGCCTAGCCAGCATGCCAGTTTGCCAGATGAGACCTTGTGGGAACAAGAGAACATGTCTATTTTACATTATCATATAAAAATTTAAATTGTTCAAATCTGTACTCCATGTGGCTTTGATGTCATGACTAAGATTGGGAGTCAACCAACCCTTGCCAATCCCCATACCAAGAATTCATGAGTTTCTTACCTTTTCATTTCCCAATAAGTATAACACAGTAACCACAAGGGCCCATTTCTGGTAAGTAGGGATGCAAAATTATTAATTTTGTTGAAGCAGCCAGAAGGCTTGCATACACAAGGTATGCACATTTTATCCTTTTATTATGTTGATATTTGGGCAGCAATATAGATGTTAGTCTTCAAGCCAGGTACATGCTTGACATCCTTGAAGTTACCATCCTGCACATCCACATTACCAATTGATATAACAGCAAACATATATATATGAATATATCTTTTGGTGAGTCAAATGAGATGTAAGGGCTCTCTCCCATTAAGTATAAAGTCACAAAATAAATAGAATTATCCTCTAAATGGGAAATATGATGCTTCGGACCCTTGAATTGGGGAGCAAGGAGAATAATAGCTTTTATGTCCACCTTCAGTTAAAAGAGGAATGAAAATTTCTTGACAGAAATTCATAAGATCTAAACATTGAGTACTTGAAAACAAAGAACCCTTGTGTTATTGATTGTTGAGGATGATTTCCTCTTTTACGTTCCACCTTGGTCCAAACATCTGTAGTTTTAGGAGGAACGACCAGCACTGGAGCATCTGATGGGGAAGTCTCAAATGTGTTTGCTGAAGTTGAATGCTTATCCACCATTTAGGCAAAGGATGACTAAGAATGATCCAATTTCCTCTCATCATTTGTGGAAGGTTGAGAAACATCGATTGCTTGATGGGCCATACTTTCTTGAATCTCCTTTTTCATGGGAGATAAGGATTTGACTGGGGAGAATGCTACCTCAAGTGGATTTGTGCTAGACATCACAACATTTAATCCTTGTGGTGGTTTAGATGAAGGTCTTGATTCCGCTTTTGTAGCTTTTATAGAGAAATGGCAGAGGAGAGCATCTTTCCACCACGAGGCTTGCTAATCCAATTGATATTTGAAACTAGGGCAAGTTGCAACAATATGACCATATTCACAACACATGTGATTGTAAAATGGCAGCCCTTCATAGTCCAGAAGTTGGGCCTAGGTGCAGCTGGTTACTTTTATTGTAACGTCTACAGGAAGATCCTTTGAAATGTCTAAATCAACTAGAATTTGAGCAAAAATTGTATTAGTGAATGCTGAGCTGACCTTATTTGTCGTTAGGAAATTACCCGAAGAGTTATCGATGGATTCAAAGCATGATTTGATCAAGAATTGAAGCGTAAGATTTGTTAGATGTGTTATGATTTTCAAGATTGCACACTAATAAGCCTAATTTACATTATCAAAGAGATTGATAAAAGAGTTGAGATGAATGTACATAGTAACCTTGCTTAGATAGGCAAGGTGGTGAAGGTTGGTAAGTCAAACATAATGACTGACTACCCCTCCAATGATAGAACACTTGTTAACTCACATGACAAGTGTTCTAGTGAGTGGCAAGTGACCATGCAAGAGGTGTCTCACAAAGTGAGGACACTTGTCTCAACCACATGAGGTGAGACAAAACTCTAGAATAGCCTAAGTAAACTTAAGCAAATGTGAATAGGTCAAACTAGAAGGTGATGACAACTTAACTTACACCGACACCCCCCCTTAAGTGCAACTTAGGGAGTAATGTATGCATGATGATGAGTCTCGACTACAAGGCTATGTTAGGTACTCATGTACAAATTTCTCATGAAGTGGAGAAAAGGAGAAAAATCTCGTGGGAAATAAAGCCCATCTCCAAAAGAGAAATGATATAATGAAGAATACTACGTAGCCTCCTCATAAGATGATGATGACTTCTTTGCATGTTGCTCAAATGCTCCATGTGAAGATTGATATACAATAGGTACCAAAGAAGTGATGTGAAGCCTTGCTATAAAGAATCTCTAGATGCTCTCGGTGAAGCACCTCGGAATTCCGATGCAAGAAGTGATGTCTTGCTAGAAAGAATCTTTGGATGCTCTTGTTGAAGCATCTCTGTAATCTCATGTAACAGGTGATGGTGGAGGAGATTAACTGTCCATACTTCTTTTCAATCATTCCTACATTCTTTAAGTTACAACTTAGAATCACAAAAGAAATGTAAAAGAAATATAAAGTGTTCAAGGCACGATGACAATGACAACCCCCCTTGATTATTTTGATCCCCCTTGAATTGGCACTTTATATGTTTTAGTGTATATAACAATTTCAAAGTAACGAATAATGACACTTTATAATTGAGTGTGATATCGTTTTCAATGAAATGGGCAAGTGATATTCACTTTCACAAAAGCATTACTCATTTTGAGTAGCTAATCAAAAGGTACAATAATCATATGTGCCTAATTTTGTACTTACAAACTTTAAGTTGTCTTGTTAATGAAGGAGACAAAATATGTTGTAAACAACACATTTTTTACATTGTCTTGACATTAAACTCCCTAGAATGGAAAGACCTTTCCGTTGACTATCAGTTTGAAAGTTATGGTAAAATGAAAAAAAAATCCCCCTTTACAAGCATGAAAAATGAACTAGGCAATTAACCTGAACCATTAAGTGTTAGAACAAAATGTTAAAAAAGTTAACTGTTATCAAAGTACATTAACTAATAATGCAACATGGGGGTTGACCAAGTCATTTAGAGACCATAAAAAAACTATAAAGAGGTCATGTAAGGTATGGTGGTTTGGAGTCGTTAGGAGCCTGGGCATTGTGGCTGGTTGATTCAAAACCACTTGAACAACCACTTATGCCACAAATTCTGAGTAGGTCATTGTTGAGGAGGCTGTGTGAGAGTCTTTGACCTTTTCCTAGCCATGCATCCTCCCTCTACAATACTCACCGGCACAGAATCACTTAATGAACACTATCATAAACCTACCCACACTTTGTTTGACAAACTCAACAACCATGCAGGTTGCAGTTGGGGAGATGGCAATTCATGTGGAGACGTGCTTCTCAACACAAAATAACCTCTTGATTGGCTTCTTTGGATCATATACAGCCTCTGCAAGGATCAATGGTTCTCTCTAATGCAAGTGACAACTTTACCCGGAATGTCTGAATATCCCTTCTGTGCTCCACTATGTATTTCCAAACACCCTTAGTGTCCATATTTTGACAGGAATTTCAATTTTCCTTCACTTTTTGCCTTCTCAATGGCTTCGATTGTGCATTTTTTGCTCCCTCTCATCGAGCAATTGCTCTTTTTTGCCAATTCTTGGTCTTTAACTTACTATACCTTAATCTTATCGGTCTAGTTTGGGCACAACATTGAGAGTGGGCCCACAATAAATGGATGATGTGAAGGTTGAATGAGGAGGCGAGTGGGATTTGAGGAGGCATGGTAGAGATTTGGCTAGGCCAGGTCGGGCACATGGATGAGCACAGGGTGATTGCGTCTTGCCTTGGTCTCTACTGTATAGAGTGCTAGTAGTACGGCTTCAAAGCCTACTAGTGGGTGTGCCTATTGCTCCTTTCAATAACGATGGCTATGCATGTTTGCTGGTTTGAGATGTGCTAGTGAAAGAACTTCCTTCAAAAAATTTGATTCTCCAAACCCTTACAAATCGGCCTTCACAATAATGATGCAACTTGACATGCTTATATCATTGTTTGCCTTGGCCTCCACTGTATAGAGTGCTAGTAGTACGGCTTCAAAGCCTACTAGTGGGTGTGCCTATTGCTCCTTTCAATAACAATGGCTATGCATGTTTGCTGGTTTGAGATCGTGCTAGTGAAAGAACTTAAAAAAATTTGATTCTCCAAACCCTTACAAATCGACCTTCACAATAATGATGCAACTTGACATGCTTATATCATCGTTTGCCTTGGCCTCCGCTGTATAGAGTGCTAGTAGTACGGCTTCAAAGCCTACTAGTGAGTGTGCCTATTGCTCCTTTCAATAATGATGGCTATGCATGTTTGCTGGTTTGAGATTGTGCTAGTGAAAGAACTTCCTTAAAAAAATTTGATTCTCCAAACCCTTACAAATCAGCCTTCACAATAATGATGCAACTCGACATGCTTATATCATCGTTTGCTGGTGCAATGAACCTCGACCTTGCTTGCTATAAACTCATGGCTCCAAAATAGAATATCACAAAATCTCTCTCGAATAGAGATTGACCTTTGAGATGGCCTCTCATGCCTATATGACTCAGCATTCAAACAAGGACTTGAATACATGCAACAGACTAAATTGCATGGAACTCTTGATTAGGCTAGATGTAAGTTTTTGGGAAAGGTTTTGCTTGCATGGCTTTGATACAATGTTATGATTTCCAAGATCATAAAGCAAAAATTAGAAACTTCGATAAAAACACTTGCACACTAGTAAGCCTAATTTATATTATCAAAGAAATTGACAAAAGAGTTGAGATGAATGTACATAGTAACCTTGCTTATATGGGCAAGGTGATGAAGGTAGGCAAGTCGGAAACAATAACTGACTACCCCTCCAATGATGGAACACTTCTCAACTCACATGACAAGTGTCCTAGTGAGCGGCAAGTGACCATGCAAGAGGTATCTCACAAAGTGAGGACACTTGTCTCGACCACATGAGGCGAGACAAAATTCTAGAATAGCCTAAGTAAACTTAAGCAAATGTGAATAAGTCAAACTAGAAGGTGATGATGACTTAACTAGTTATCTAATGCTTTATTTACACTTAACTAGATCAATCCGTATGCAACAAAATATTCCACACCTTTGATCACTTCTCCAAACTCCGGAACAAGGGAATGCTTGGTGCAGGTAAGGGGTCTAATCTTCCTCTTAGATGAAGTCTATGAACCTTTATTGCCTAGACCTGACCTAATAGCAAGAGCCAAAATATTCTCATGCATTTTAATCTTCGGAGATTTGTGCGGTTGAGCACTACCCATGTTGTGAGTAGTGGAATTGCATGTGGAAGAGAGGCAGGTTTTATTGTTGTGTATTCAAGGATTGGAGCCAAAATCATTGTTGGGGGACCTAGATTGGGAGGCAAAAGCCTTAACTTTTGTTTTTTCCCTTAAAAATGTGTTGCAAAAGCCTTAGTGTTGCAGGTTGGAGGAAGTGAGTTGTGGGTTGGGGCAGCGATGGCATCCATCCCATTTGGTTTTCCTTTGTGGCATCCAACATTTTGCCGAGTTTTCAATTGTCCTACAAAGGAAGAGTCAACCTATGCAATGCTATAGGGATTTAGGGCATTGATAGGACAATGAATGTTTGGAAGCAACATTGTAGATGTCCATTCCTAAAAAAATATTTTGAAAAAACATATTGTTATCACTCATCAATCTTATTATCAAGCCTAGTCATCGAACAAAAACTATGAGAGTCATGATTTATGATGAGTAGCTCCCTAAGCTATCACCCAATCATTCATCAAGGATCTAGAAGTAAGTGCAACTAATTACACTCTCTTTTATTGGAAGTGCCTTTTTTGGTTGTGCTTGCTTGCTTTGAGAGACATGCTCGGCCATGAAAATGGGCTCATCACTTGGCTTAAGTGTGCCAAGCCTAATAAATTGTTGTCTCTTGAAATAAAGGTTATAGTACTTGTCCAAAGGAATTCCTTAAAATCAACTTAGCACAATGTAATATCAAAATCTAGTTGAAAGTTTATTGAACCATACCTATGTATAAAATTTATTTATTGCACGATCAATGTTCTAAATACTTCTAGTCATAGAAGCATAAATCCTCAAAAAATATCAAAAATCTTCAATCAAAATGTTTTTTCCCTAAAAAATCCCAACTTAATCAGTCGCGATTTTCACCAATTTTTAGGGTTTACATCATGTAAAAATCCCAAAAAATTTGCCCAATCAACCCGTCGCAAAATCACTATTTAATCAGGGTTTTTTGTTGATTTTTAGCATAGAATTGAGCATTGGCCGCTAGGGCGTGGTTCACCATCAAATTCGCTAGATTTCACTAGGTTGTTGAGGCAAATCGCAGGTAGGCGACCTTGAATGAATATATTCTAATAGATGTTAAGGACATTAAAATAGAGACACATTCTTTAACATGCTTCTACGCTTGATGTTAAAGACGTTAACATGGAATGGTTAGGAGATGTGTTGCTTTTTTCTCTATATTCCACACTACTGTCACGTTCTTTATTATGCTTCTACGTTTGATGTTAAGGACATTAACATGGAATGGTTAAAAGATGTGTTGCTTTTTTCTCTATATTTCACACTACCGTCATTTGCCTTAGGCTTGTAGTGATGTTTTCCATGTATATAAATCCAAAGACACAATTTAGTGGGAAATAATAGACAATATCATAAATACTAAGGCTTCTATCTTATTTTTTAACATATTTGAACCCTATAAGAGTACTTGCCAAAAGTAAATATAGAAAGCCAAACTAAACTGAAACGGAACTCTATTGGCTTGATATCAACCTAAAGAGGTTTGTTTTCTTTGAATTCTTGTGATCTTGACTATTCAAAATAATTTTAACATTTCAATTGTCAACAATAATACCAAGGTGGTTATTTAAGATTATCAAGGTTAGGTTGGGACAAATTTCCTTTTAAGATGCTAACAAAGCGTGATAATTTGGAGCTTCGATTTGACATTGGCCATCAAGCTTTAATGATGAGCGGGTAGGGTATTGACAATTGTATAATCAAGTGGGAAGCATAAGTATATACATAATAGTATATAGACATTGTGGAACCAAAAGCAGAATGGTCCCTATCAGAAAGATAAAAATCAGCTTGTAGTGCTGAAAAAAATGAACTATAGTAGTATTTTATATCAAAATGAAGGATTGTCTTGGTTATATTTAAATTTCCTATATATTCTGCAGGCTTAATGCTTTTTTAATTGGTGAAACTCACTTCTTAAATGCATGCCCTGCACTTGTTCGAGAACTACATTCCATTTAGGATCGTCATATATATGGAGGTTCAGAAGGCTTGCAAGGAGTACAATAGCAATACATGAATGCTTTAGACATATATAGTGTAGCATTCCATGCATGTTAAATAGGTATTAGGCAAACTAATACATGCCTTGAGAGAAGGCATGCCCTAGTCTTAATCCCTCTCGAAGCAAGCCTCATATTTTCTCTTTAACGATCTAGATAGATTTCAATAGCAATTGTCCCATTGAAAGGGAATGTTCCTCGTGCTTTGATTTTCCATTTAAACTTGTACCTATAATCTCTCAAATTCTCAACTCAAAGTCCATCAAGGTTTTTAACTTGATTATCCACTTATATGCAAAATCAAGGAAAATTTACTTGAATGGCTAAAATTGTGGCTCAAATAGTTGGTCTCTTCTTTTGTATGAGCAGGTCTTTATTATCTAATGGAAAAATATTTAACACTCCCTTTATTCTTTTACAATTTGCTAAAATAGTTATCAATGAGAACATTTCAACATCATTTATGGTCTTTTGAGATCTAAGATTTTGTTTCAAATGCATTTTCTATTACTCTATCTTGAGCTATTTGATTCAAAACTTATTAATTTAAAATTTACAATTGCTTCCTTTGTCATATAATTTCCCTTTCACACTTTTCATATAGTTCTCTTTGACATTGTTCTAGAAATTGCAAGTATTGTTAAATCACAAATATGACCCAATTGATTCCCGTTTTGTAGTTTATGATGTTTGCTCAGCAAAGTAAAACTGTTTTTTTAATGACTTTCTCGATTCTGAGGATTTTGAGATCCTTGAGGCCAACTTGGATAGTTATGAGATTGAACAACTTAGGAGAGGCTCTAAACCAGTAGCTTCATCATCAAGTCCTGCAGCCCTCTAACATAGCTCTATTTGTAGAAGCAAGAGTCATTGGCTATGTTTGATTTTTTGGAACTTTGTACTTAGTTTATAGGTTGACTTTGTACAAACTTTATTGTGATTGAAATTTTATCAACTGTAACCATCTATTTATTATTTATGCACTATGAAGTGTGCTTTCTGCAATGCAATGTAATCAGTGATATGAATATAAACAACAAAATCCTATTTTCTATAATTCATGGGTTAAACTCTCTATTTTATTTGCTCTATATGTCTCTATGCTATGGAGACGCCCTTAAATTTCAAAAAAAGTAGTTGTCTCTTTTCCTACATTTTTTCTTTTTTTTTTTTTAAATCCAGAATTTTCCTTATTTTTTCAAAAAAATTATACTTTTGGTTTGCTGTTTTTTTCCCCAAACATTTTTTGCTGCTATGGTTCTAGTTACAATTGATTGCTTCAATATCATTTTGTGCTCTATATTGTATATGACCAACATGTCTATTTTATTATGTACGTTTTGCTAGGTAACACTTTATCGATGCATTAATGATTAGTCCATGATGGTTTGACTTTTAATTGCTTTAACGGATCAAATTGTAATCACTTGTGGACTTCAATAGCTGTAGTTCACTTTTACAATTGTTAAGAACTTTACGAAAGCCATGATAAACTTGAAAACTCAAGTTAAATTCTGTAGGTTTTCCCAATATGGCAATGCTATTTTAACTTAATTCAAGTATTTACCACATACTGCCAAAAGGTG
>VDFB02202868.1:0-27196 GCA_007258455.2 Sequoia sempervirens | reverse complement strand
TAGTTTGTAAAGTGGCAAAAACACAAGCACCCTGGTAAAAATGTAAATGCCATGGTGAATTTGCAAATGCTGTTCTGGAAGAAGCAACAAATTCACCAAAATGCAAGCAGCATGTGGAATATGAAGGGTTTAAATGTTCCAAATCCTCTTTTTCCACTTGATCAACCTTTCTTTGAATGTGGGAAGTTATTGGAAAGACATAGGCTTCTTGTAAACGTTGTTGTTCCTTGTTAGAAGCATTGGGGGGTTCAGAAAACTCATTGTAAGCCTTCTCTTGTTCATTTTTCCTTGACTTGTATTTTGAGTAGGGTTTTTTGGAGTTGTTGAGACTAAGTGCAGGTTCTTGGGTCTGGTTTAGACCATTGTTTAGTTCTGTGTATGCCCTTGAGGCATTGTAAAACTTGTAAAAGACTAACACATAGTGGCATAAAGAGTTTTACTCACTCTTACTGGAGTTTATGTTTTAGAGTTCCTCTGGCTGTAAGGTTTTGTGTTTTAGTGTGTATGAGTTTCATTGCATCTTGTTTACTTTGTTATGCTCTCATTTCTATGTTACAAGTCTAATAAACAAGAAAACATTGTATGAATAGCCATTTGTTAGTGATAGAATGTCATGCCCGCGAAATTTGAAATGCAAATAAATTAACAAATAAAATAAATATTAACAATTATATATATATATATATTAACAATAAATTAATTTATAAATATAATAATAACAAAATATATTAATATAAAATATATAAACATAAAATAATACATATATATAGCAGCGATTAAATAATGGCTAAGGTAATATATAGTGATTAATACATGAAGGCACCGATTCATATGAAGAAATCATTATGCCTTGAGAAATCATTAATGGATTAATACATTTAATAAAGGCCGACTCCTCCACTGATGTCACCACCTTTAGATAAATAAAAAAATGAATCAATTTGGTTGAGGTCGACCTCCCTCCTTAGTGGCTTGCCTTGATAAATATAAATAGGCTTAAGATAATTATTAAGGCTAACTTATTTTGAACAGCCACCTCCCTTTGGACAAGTTGTCCCATTTAGAGGAGTCGCTCCTCTTGACAAAGACATGGATTGGTATAAATAGCAGATGCAAGGGGAATTAACAGGGATATAGGAACAAAAAAGGAAGGCATAGAAATAAATAGAATGTCTGATCAGGGGAGTGAGATTTAGAAATACGTCTGCATTGAGGGAAATCTGGAAACTACAGCAGGAGGAATACATATATTGGAATAAATATTATTGGCAAGAATATAATTAAGGAAGTAAAATTAAATATAATTATTAATATATAAATACACACACACACACATATAGATATATATATATATATATATATATATATATATATATTTATGCAAGCATGATTATATATATACATATATATACATATATATTATAATGACTAACCCCCAATATTTTTTTTGTTTCTTCCCTGAGTTTGCTGCTTGCTGTCTGTGAGTTTATGTGATATTTTTTGCAATGCTTTCATAGGAATTTACAAATGCATATGATATAACATTGAAGTACATAAACTGAAAAGTAAGATGAAGAGAAATATGCTAGAAAGAGCACTTCAGAGAACTATGATATTATATTTTTTTAATCAGTATTTCTTTTCAGTCATACAATTAACAATAACAATCTTAGATTAAAAGCATTTTCAGAACTGGTAATAAACCATGACAGCAGTATAGGAGTCTCTTTAAAGAGCTATTTATATTCTCAGAATATTATTTTGAATTTTCTGACCTGTTACAAGCTCCAAACAGCGGATATGATATCCTCTTGATCCACATCCAAGATTCTCATCAAAAGAGTCTCCAAATCGCAGCAAAGTAGAGCCAACTGGGTGAGCAGGTTGTAACTGGAAATGACTAATATGACAGATTTTTAAAGATCCCAGCAGCAGCTATCAGAACCCTTCAAGCACGCCTTCTCCAAAAATGAGTGCTAACGACTCCAAGCCAAAAACATCTTAAACTCCACCTCAACAGCAACAGAAAATAATGACTGTCAACACCCAGATGGACGACCAGCAGTCATGAAAACACTCAGCATATGGCGCTCAGCTGTAAGGGCGACCTAGTCTTAAAAAATCCCAGCTTCTTCAAAAAATGCAAAGTGATACTCCTTGATGGTGCCATGAAGAGAGCTTCCCAGGGAACTAATACCCATCTGGATAACTTCACTCATTTCAGAGATATGAGCAAATATTCCTGATCAGGCTCAGATAAATAAGTACCTAGAAATCATGAAAATCAACACCCAAAGCCACTTAAAATTTACCCAAATCATTTACAGATTATATGCTCAATAACCCTTCATAAATTCATCAAAATGCATCGAATTGAAGCACAAATGAAGCCTTTGAATGAGACCTCCAATAACCCTCCTGATGTTGTCTTTCAAACACGGGGAGAGTGTGATCTACAGAGGTTTTCTTCCTTGCAAACCCTTGTTTCGTCCAAAGCCAAGCTTCTTGAGAAAGATACGTCCAAAATTCATAATCCAAGCATAAGAAATGAGCCTCCCAAAAGACATTTTATCAAAGCTTCTCCAACAACCCTAAAATCCACGCCAAAACTTCAAATAGCCTTTTGATTTAATTTAATTTTTAATTCTTCCTTCAACTTGGGCGCCCAAAGTATATGCCTCATTAAAAAAGATATAACTTTAAATCTTTACCTCAACATTAGTTTTAATATTAATTCCATTTTTCCTGCTCCTTAGGCGTCCACTTAAAAGAGCATTATAAAATGATATTAAAGTTTAAAAACAACTTCAAGTCATTCATTAGGCGTCCAAGGTCATTTCTATGTCCCCTTAGGACCCTTAACGATTAAATATAAAGTTACTTTATTAAAGCTCACCTTTCAAAGTTTTTATCAAATATTTTAGTGATTTAACCTTAGTAACTTTATTCCTTTTGAATGTGTTGCCATGACCTACCTAATCGGGACTGGCTGACCCAAATTGACTTACTATTTTTAGAAAGTCCTAAAAATAGTAAATTGCATCCTGAAACATGAGCCGGAGAAAGATTGAGATGCTCGAAAAGGCTCACCGAAGACTGAAGCACCATGCCAGACCCCCTGCTAAAATTAGCACTTACTAAAAATAGTAAGTGTGCCTGAATCAATCCAAATGAAAGAGGACATCGTAAGAATGGGGACATTACAGTCCGCCCTTCCCAAAGATTGCTTGTCCTCAAGCAATGCCAGTAAGCCCTGCAATCCACATCCAAATCCATGCTACAACCCGAAATGATCCCCGGGTCCCAAATAATTCTCGGTGGTCTATAACCTCAACTGCTCAAATCCCTGCCCTATGATGCACCAACACTTGAAGTCTCTTGAATGTCACCTGTGAGAAGAGTGATAAAGTACCACCAAAACTCAACCCACTCCTCAGAAATATGTCTCTCAAGCATAGTAACGAGACTCGGACTCCCTGACTCCGCTAGGTGACTGACTGTGCTTGGGACTCGTCGAGGCCCTGACATACTCGGCAAAATGAAAAAACCCTAGAAATTTAGAGATTTTTAAGGATTTAAAACTTGTTTCAAGCACCCTTTATTGAATAAACCTTAAAGACACAATAACATCATTAAATAGAAGCAAATTTGATCACATACAAAAGTATACATCGATCACATAAGCATAAAGTACACAAATTGTAGCTAAGCTACTAAAGGAAATAACACACTTAGATATATAAATATAGTCAAATGTATACAAAACTCACGTAAGATGAAATCCATCACATCAAATGTTCCAAACAAATATGAAATATCAAAACAATAACTACAAGTCTATGGCTCAAAGGAGTTTGCATCCTTCTTACGAAGGCATCGAAGGTGGGTCCTAGATGATGTAGCAACTACAACCATAGTCTCTGCTTGTGACTCCATGCCACCCTCACCAACATTAGTTGTGGATGTGTTTGCTCATGCTTTAGCCTCCTCCTCTGCCATGGCTATAGCCTCAGCCTCTCTATCTGCCCGGTCAACCCAATCAAGGTCCTTGTCACTAACACAAGTATACATCGATCATATAAGTATAAACACAAATTGTAGTTGAGTTGCTCAAGGAAATAACACACTTAGATATATAGTCAAAGACTCAAATGTATACAAAATCATTGAATATGAAATCCATGACATCAAATGTTCCAAACAAATATGAAATATCAAAAGATTCAAAACAATAACTAGAAGTCTATGGCTCAAAGGAGCCTGCATCCTTCCTACGAATGTGTCTAAGATAGGTCATGGATGATGCAACAACCATAATATCAAGTATTAGGGCCCCTAATGGGGTTGAGGGGCAGTGCCCTTTGTGGGGGTCTAGGTGTAGTGCCTCTAGTGGGGTCGAGGGGCGCCCCTTGGGGGTTTGGGGCAACACGAAGGTGGTCGAGGGGTAGTGCCCCCTGTGGGGTTGGCGTGGCGCCACCAACAAGGTCAGGCAAGGCAGCAAAGTACCGGCTGAATTTCACAATAAGTAAAAAAAAAACAAGTTTTAACTTTAAATTTCAAGTAATTTTTTGCATTTTTCAAACCCTGCTTGTTGCCGAGTCCTGTTGACAAGACTCTCCTGGACTCGGCGAGTCTGGCGAGTCCACCAAACTCGGCGAGTCTAGCCAGGACTCGGCAGGACTCAGCCAAGTCCGAGTCCGAGCCCCCAGGACTCGGCCAGGGTGTCTCGACTCGGGACTCGCCGAGTCCTAGCGAGTCTCGTGACACTGCTCTCAAGAGAACCAAGTTGAGGTGTCACAAGAGTAAGCTCAGGAAAAACCACATTGACTTTGTCACCCCATACGGTCGTTGCACTAGAACTCAATGTGATTCCTAGGTTCTAAGTGTGTCTCAGAAAAATGACACCATGTTGAAGTAGCGCCACATTTATCATAACGAACCGACCAATGTCACCAAACTGCACCCTCCTATCTTGGACCACCCAAGAAATAAGATCATCAAAGCTCGAACTGAAAAACCCGAAGGGACTGAAATCAATGTCATGGAGTATCTCCTGCCACAACAACTTTGAGAAGGATGCGTCGATAAACTCACTGCCAGCTCCATCCCAGGTCTCCATGAAAATCACCCTGCTCAACCATAAGAGATTACCCCCGGCATGATTCCACATGATAACCAAATTGCATAACTAGTCATCCACTGCCACAACTCTGAAATCAACCAACCAATTAAAACCAATGTTGTAGCTAGCCGAAATCATAACATTAACACTCAACCTCCAAGTGTCAAAAGAATGGTCCAAATCACACCAACTCATCCAAACCACTGCAATAATTAAGCCATCATTAGATAAAAAGAAAAACATCTCCATGAAATAATTGCAGTTAGAGTCATTCACCAGAGTGGAAAAAATGAATGGGTAAATAGTGTGCGGTTGAACGCTCATAGCCAGCTGTCCCAAGGCCTACCCAACCCTTAAATCAATCTGCTCACTAAAATGTGACATCACATCCATCGAGAGAAAATAGTGGCAGTGATAAGCAAACTCAAATCCCACTGGAAAGAGTGGAGCGATGTGTATGATGGCATCAACAAAGTCATCTCCGCCATCAACCCTCAACCATAAACTACTTCACTACTGAACTGAGGGTACCATCCAACTCATCTGTGAGTCTGACGTCGAAGTCATGTGCAAGCTGGTCGGAGAATGGGCAGCAGTATTAATACTAGAAGTAGATCCACTATGCCAATCCCATGACAACTCCTCGTGTCTAGAAACTGCACTTGGGTCCCAAGTCTGGTAATCCAATCCACTTGCGTCACTGGAATTGTTTGAATCTCCATCTTCCAACTCGAAAAGTGGATTGTCAAGAGTCAAATCAGCGTCCCATTGAAATAAAGGATTATCAATAGCCCAAAGGTTATCCTCAACTAAACTGCACTTGGGTCCCAAGTCTGGTAATCCAATCCACTCTACGTCACTGGAATTGTCTGAATCTCCATCTTCCAACTCGAAAAGTGGATTGTCAAGAGTCAAATCAGCGTCCCATTCAAATAAAGGATTATCAATAGCCCAAAGGTTATCCTCAACTCCCAATCCAAAATAGTCTTCCTGCTGATCCAAACTCATATTTTTAGATTTTCTTAGGCAATGAGCAAGGTCATACTCCTCCTGGATGTGATCAAGCTCCATCACTACCTGTTTGATTTCATTTACTCTTTCTCTACCTTCTTGCTCATTAAGCTGTTGGGTCTCATTAAGCTAATCATTTGCTTCAAGAAGTGCCTCCTAGACACTTTCCAAAGCAAACTTCGTAGAGTTGAGCTTAGTGGTGAGCTCACAAACCTCACCCCGTAACTGCTTAGACAAAGATAAGGTTTCATCTGCAAACTTAGTAGCTAAATCCCGATCATGCATCATGTCTAAGTAAGCTGTTTTAACCTCTTCCAAAGAGTGCTTCAATATGTGAAAATCAGAAATTGAGATATTTAGCTCACTTTGACCCTTAGTAGCATTGTGAATTAAATTTTGCACATGCGTGTGTTTGCTGTCCAAACTAGATAAAATGTGCACCTCATCTTCAGTTGAAACCAGGAGTTGTCTTTTCCACTCATGATCAAGCGAAAATGTTGAACTGTTGTTTTGAGGCATACAAAAATCAGAACTTTCGTTCTTACTATCAAAATCTCTATCGCTGTCCCAAATTACTTGAGCCTCTCCCTGTTCTTTCTCAAAGGTAGATTGTGAATCCCGAACAACAAGGCTGCTAGTTCCTTGATTAAGTTCAACTTCTTGCAATGTGAAATCTGGTTTGTTCTCTTGTTCATGAACAACTTCATCAATGCTATCTAAGTTTTCTTCTTTGCATAAATGTGGAGCTAAAGTAAGGACAACACTATAGTCAAAAGGAGATTCATCCCATTCAGGTCCTTTGTCATACTTGCAAGCCAACACGCCTGTTTCCCAAAGCACTTGGGTTTCTTCCCTTTCATTCCCAGTATTGAATTGTGGATCCAAATCAACCAAGCTGCAAGAACTAAGCTCAAAACCAACAACCTGCCAAGTGAAATCTGATTCCCTTTCGAGGTTAAAATCATCTCTTACAAAGCCAACCTCTATGCAAGACTCTCGGGATGAAGTAAGGTCATCATTACCAGCTAGATTAGTGTCATCCCAAGGTGAATCCTCATCATACTTAGGTGCCATCACACCCGGATCCCATGTGAAGAAAGGCTGATCACTCTGTTTAATAGGTAAGTGATCTTTTTGCTCCCCATACGTAGTTGCCTTTCTGAATAAGTCATTTTCCATCTCATTATCATTGGAGTCATCATAATCATCTCTCTCCCTGGACTTGGTTTTGAGATCAAGCCCAAACCCACCTGAGTTATCATCAATGAAAAAGAAAGAATTATCATCAAAGGTCAATTTGGAAACATCATCATTTATGATTTCTCTGTGCCCATCATCCAAGGGTACCTTAGTGAATTCGTCGTCAGTATCTACTCCATTGTAAACATCAAGGTAGTCTTTAGTCTTAGAGTCATCACTGGATAAGTCTGAACTAGGATCCAAGGTTACTGTTTTGTCCTTCCCTTCACACAAAACCTTATCCTCAGTGCTTTCATGCATGACCCAAGAATCGTCTAGAGGCTCTATCTCACACTCCTCAAGCTCCAAATCAACCACTTCATCTGATTTTTCTGCTGTAAACTTCTCTTCAGTCACCTGCTCTTTACTGATTGCATGGGGACTCAACTCTGCCATCCACCTGGTAAGTAATTTTGGCTCCTTCTTGTCAAACCTCTCTATGAGTCTCTCAGTAAAATCGGCATATGATGTGATCTGAATATGCTCCAATATGATCTTATCATGATGCCACCACCTATGTGCAACTCCATCAAAGTGCATAGCAGCATATTTTATGGATTCTTCTTCGGGCATGGTGTTTTGATTGAAGTAGGTGACCACCCTTTGAACCCATGCTCTCGCTGAAATCTCATTGGACCTGCCAAAGAAAGGAATGCCAAGTTCTCCAACTTCCCTTCGAAAATCATTAAGGTGTCCTCTATGGCCCCTGTTGGACGTATGTCTCATCCTGAGCTCTAAATAATCTCGTAGTGAAATGTCATGCTGGAAACTGGGCCCTACAGCTAACCAATCTTTCTTAAACTGTTCTTGTTGCTCTACTAAGGTGAGCTCTACTGAAGCTTCTGTTCTCGGTGGAGAGTTAGATTTACGGGGTGTCGGTGTGTCGCCATGGCTCCATTCAGCTGATTATTCACTCTGTTTTGCTCAACTCCGTTACCCTGTCCCATTTTGTCCATTCTTTGTATTAGCTGTGCCATGCGCTGATTGGTTTCCTGTGCGAAGTGAATGGATTTATCCTGTTCCCTGACCAATGCCTCCAGGAGTTGCATCATACGATCACCCATTTTTTCGTTGTACCTTCTTTCAAAGTCACTCTGGCTCATAGAAATTTAAATTTCCCAATGGCAGGCTGATTTGGCTCTGATACCACTGTAATGACTAACCCCCAATATTTTTGTTTGTTTCTTCCCTGAGTTTGCTGCTCGCTGTCTATGAGTTTATGTGATGTTTTTTGCAATGCCTTCATAGGGGTTTACAAATGCATATGATATAACATTGAAGTACATAAACTGAAAAGTAAGATGAAGAGAAATATGCTAGAAAGAGCACTTCAGAGAACTATGATATTCTGATTTTTTTTTTAATCAGTATTTCTTTTCAGTCATACAATTAACAATAACAATCTCAGATTAAAAGCATTTTCAGAACTGGTAATAAACCATGACAGCAGTATAGAAGTCTCTTTAAAGAGCTATTTATATTCTCAGAATATTATTTTCTGACCTGTTACAAGCTCCAAACAGCGGATATGATTTCCTCTTGACCCACGTCCAAGATTCTCATCAAAAGAGTCTCCAAATCGCAGCAAAGTAGAGCCAACTGGGTGAGCAGGTTGTAACTGGAAATGACTAATATGACAGATTTTTAAAGCTCCCAGCAGCAGCTATCAGAACCCTTCAAGCACGCCTTCTCCAAAAATGAGTGCTAACAACTCCAAGCCAAAAACATCTTAAACTCCACCTCAACAGCAACAGAAAATAATGACTGTCAACACCCAGATGGACGACCAGCAGTCATGAAAATGCTCAGCATCTGACGCTCAGCTGTAAGGGCGATCTAGTCTTTAAAAAGCCCAGCTTCTTCAAAAAATGCAAAGTGATACTCCTTGGTGGCGCCATGAAGAGAGCTTCCCAGGGAACTAATACCCATCTGGATAACTTCACTCATTTCAGAGATATGAGCAAATATTCCTGATCAGGCTCAGATAAATAAGTACCCAGAAATCATGAAAATCAACACCCAAAGCCACTTAAAATTTACCCAAATCGCTGAAAGATTATATGCTCAATAACTCTTCATAAATTCATCAAAATGCATCGAATTGAAGCACAAATGAAGCCTCTGAATGAGACCTCCAATAATCCTCCTGATGTTGTCTTTCAAACACGGGGAGAGTGTGATCTACAGAGGTTTTTGTCGCTGCAAACCTTTGTTTCCTCCAACGCCAAGCTTCCAGAGAAAGATACGTTCAAGATTCATAATCCAAGCATAAGAAATGAGCCTCCCAAAAGGCATTTTATCAAAGCTTCTCCAACAACCCTAAAATCAATGCCAAAACTTCAAATAGCCTTTTGATTTAATTTAATTTTTAATTCTTCCTTCAACTTAGGTGCCCAAAGTATACGCCTCATTAAAAAGATATAACTTTAAATCTTTACCTCAACATTAGTTTTAATATTAATTCCATTTTTTCTCCTCCTTAGGTGTCCACTTAAAAGAGCATTATAAAATGATATTAAAGTTTAAAAACAACTCCAATCATTCATTAGGCGTCCAAGGTCCTTTTTATGTCCCCTCAGGACCCTCAACGATTAAATATAAAGTTACTTTATTAAAGCTCACCTTTCGAAGTTTTTATCAAATATTTTAGTGATTTAACCTTGGTAACTTTATTCCTTTTGAATATGTGCTGCCTGACCGTGACCGACTGACCCAAATTGACTTACTATTTTTAGAAAGTCCTAAAAATAGTAAATTGCGACTTGAAACATGAGTCGGAGAAAGATTGAGACGCTCGAAAAGGCTCACCGAAGACTGAAGCACCATGCCAAACCCCCTGCTAAAAATAGCACTTACTAAAAATAGTAAGTGTTTATGAATCAATCCAACTGAAAGAGGATGTCGTAAAAATGGGGACATTAAATATATATATGATTATGCAGTAATGATGCTTGTAGCAATTATTGAGTCTTATAAGTAATTATGATTCTTTAATATAAATGTGGATAATAGATTCTGATTCGTTTGATTTACACTAAGCAATCATATGGAGGGGAAGAGGAAATGCAAGGAAGGGGAGCAGATACAAGATCACTATCTAAGTAGACCACCACATGCTAGATGTCCAATGTGCCTGCCACTTGTGGCCAAGAGGGTGAGTGTCCACTCTTGGGGTTTTAGATAGGAGGATTTTCAGGCACCCTATTGCGATTTCCTTTCCAACCTCTACGATGGTTGATAGTTGTAGTTCATATTGCATTATCAATTTGATCATAAATTATTAAGGCCTCTATAATTTGTTCATGGGAAGCAGAGTTGGAAGTACATGAATGGGGGGGAGAGATTCCTTGCTAAGTAGAGAAGGGGGTTGACTACCCAACCTTGGGCTTAGAAGTAGGAAAGACTCCTAGCACCCTCTTGATGTTCCTTCTCTAATCTACCCCAATCATGGATTATTGAGGGGATAATAATTTAGAATCGGCATTGTGAGTTACTCATCTAGATCTATATATATATATATGTATCAAATAATGTAGTGGATGTAACAATACAAATGATCAATGAATTGTATTATATTGTTAAATAATTGGCTAACATTATCACAGGGCTCAACTAGAGTCTATCAGAAGTTGAAATTTAATATATCTCTTACTTGGAAATTGTGATTTTAGGACAAATTCTAAGTATGTCCAAAAAGGGGACATTACATAGAAGTGTTTTTGGAGGTTGTTGTAAGGTTTACTTTAACAATATCCATAATTGATGATAGTGTGAGGGATACCCTACTTGTGTATGGGAGACCATGGGGAGTTAGGGAGGATGTTGGACCACAATATCTCACCTACCATCCTAGGTTGAAAATAAGTTAATAATAAGACTTGAATTCCTGATTTATTGAAGGTCTTAACTTTGCACTACTTGACAGATCTTGTGGATGTATCTTTTTTATGATTGGTAATTTTGGCGTTGAGGGAGCCGTACCCCATGTATTAACATATTAAAAAAACAAAGTACAAAAATGGCCTTCGTAGAGAGCAAGAACATCTTTGAAGATACAATATATCAGCAAATACATATTTTGAGATTACACTAATTGCTGCATATAGAGAAACAATAGATTAAACATTTAGTTTTTCAAACCCCTTCTCATCATCCTTCGATGGGCTTGAATCTGCAGAGTCAAGAGCAAATGACTAGTTGACATTGTTAGAATTTGCAATGCTAGCCATTGATTTGAGGAACTCCAATCCCCATTGAGCCTTTTGTTTATAAGCCTCATTCTTAGATCCTACCACATCGATGATGAATGGGACCCAAGGGCCGTTTAAATTTGGGAGGATAACTAGAAGAAACCTCAAACCCGAGTGAAGCCCTAGACCAAGAACCGTGGCCACTGAAACATTCTTCAAGCCCCTTTGTCAGATTGGCTTTATCAACATCTCAGCAACTCGACACACACACTCTTTCTCCTCTCCAAGGTCCAACATTACAATGACAAACATGGATGCAATATTTGAGTTGACTTGGGACCTATGGTGTTAGGACCATATCGCCTATCACTGGCGGGGACCCCAAAGGTTCGCTAGTTTTGTGGTTTCATTTCTTGCAATGGTTACGAGATCACTTTGTTAAGAGTTTCAAGTTAGTTTGCTAAGAGTCACCCTTTATTTTTGTCAAGAATTATGCTTGAATTAAGGATCGTTATGGGTTACCAAGGCCCAAGACGTAAGATCGACCGTAAAATCGCCAATTTATACTTCCTATTTTTTAGAAAAGTTGTTTTTCATTTTTCATTTTTGGGCATTTTGGACCCAACAAGGTTCCTATTTTAGGTTGCTTTTTCTATTTTTAGAAAGTTTCTATTTTTTGGAAAGTTTCTATTTTTGGAAAGTTTCTATTTTTAGAAGGGCCCCGAACCAAAACGCACTCAGAAGTTCGAAAAACTCAATAGAACTCTCAGAAAATCAAAATGAAAAAAATTGAAAAATTTGCAAAAATTTGCAAAAAAAGTTGAAAAAGCATGAAAATCAGGCCAAAAACGTTCAAAAATCTGGAAAAACCAGTCAAAACCAGTTCAAGATCAATCAGATCTGAAGATGAAATCATGAAAATCAGTTCTAAAATGGTGAAATCTGTGAAAAATGTGCTCAAGTCTGGAAAATTCGCCATGAAGAAAGGTATGTGAAGGTCTGGAAAGTCTTGAAGTCCGCCCAGCTCTTAGGAAGCATATCCCTGCATCTTAAAGGAACATCCTTGCATGCTCTAAAGTCCGCCCAGCACATCCTTGACTCCTATGAAGTCCGCCATATGCCAAGAGGTTCATCCTAAAGGTCTTGGAAGTCCGCCATCTGCCAAGAAGGATATCCTAACACCTTCTAAGGTCCGCCACACTTGTCCAAGCATCATCCAAAGTCCGCCATCCACTAAGAGGTTCGTCCTAAGAGGTCTCAAAGTCCGCCATTTGCCAGGGAGGATGTCCTAATGCCATGCAAAGTCCGCCCTTGATATCCCATAGACCCCTAAAGTCCGCCATTTCACTTGAAGACTCGTCCAAAATACTAAGGAAGTCCGCCCTTAAAAGGTGGGACTTGGCTGAAGGCTATTGAAAGTCCGCCTAGGCATGAAAGTAAGGAAAAATCAACATATTTGCTAAGTGTTGGCGCCCAGCTAGGGAGAATTTTGAAATCTGGTTAAGTATGAGGGCCTAAAAGGGTAGAAAATCCTTTCCAAAGGGATAAAATGATGAGAATAAGTGCTAAGAAGTTGAGGAAATCCACCCTAGAAAAGAGGGACGTCCAAAAAAGTTCATCCTAAAGACTTACAAAGTCCGCCACATGCTTGGAGGAGCTAGCAAAGTATCAAGGACATCCATAATCTTCGTCCAAGATGTCAAGGAAATCCGCCCAAGATGATAAGATGGTAAGATAATAAGAATTTTGGCTAAGTGTTAATGCCAAGTCTAAGAAGAGGTTCGAATATTTGCCTAAGTACAGAGGCTAAAAGGATGAAAAATGAAGACGTTGGCCAAGTATTGTGACACTTTCAAGAGGACAAATGCCAAGATTGAAAGGACATGTGCTAAAGATTATCAGGATATGGCAAAGAATAAAACGGAATGTGCCTAGCACGATGAGGAAAAGAGATAAAATTTGCCTAAGTATGGAGAAAATGTCAAGAAATTGTCAATCTCGGGATCAGGAAAATGCGCGAAAGTGTGGAGAAAAGAAGGACCGCCCTTATCAGAGGGAAGAAGAATATACGTATATCAAGGAAATTACTTAATGTAAGTCATTCTACTCAAGATATTGCCTAGGAAAATTGGATCGAGCAAGGAAATATTTTGACTCAAGGGTAACAAAATAAGCTTAAAATCTCGCCTCGGCAAAGAAAAATAGGGATCTGGCAATGAAATTCTCGACGGAATGGCTTAAGATTTGGTTTGGCTAGACGAAATCAAGGACGAAATTGGAAAATAAACTCTCAGCCAAGAAAAAATGAAGGAAAATCGAGATAGCCATGGGTCCAAGACGAACGGGTTGGAATTAATTGAAATATTTTAATATTTTAATATTAATTTTCAACTATTTGGAAACTTAAAATACCTTGGACAAAATCAAATACAGACACTAATCTGATTTAGAAAAGAGATGAAGTCCGATAAAAAGAAATTAAATTCACTATGGATTTAATTAATTATTTAATGTTTACGAAAGTTAAAATCAAAAAAATAAACATTAAATAAAAAATCAATTTTGAAGATCAAGAGATTGTCCTAGATAAGTTCGAGGACCCATCCTTGAAGATAAAATAAGTTGCCTCGCTTGGAAAATAAAACAAATCGAGATCTATAAGATCATAAGTGTTTACAACCGAATCTAATCTCTCAAGATTATAATGAGTTTTAGCAACTCATTTTTCCACACACAGCTGAAGAGAAATTTAATCTTTCTCGAAATTGTCAGGCAATTAATTCGTCAATAAGCAAAGTCGAATTTTCCAGAGAGAGAAGCAGTGTTATGCTGAGGAATTTTTCGCGGGAAAAGAAAAAGAGAATTATTCAAAGCTGAATTCTTCTTGAAGAGGGGCGCACTTTTCAAAAAAATCAGATTTTTAAATCTGATTTGCATTTAACGTTCCTTCACTGAGGTTTGGTGATTGGTCAATCAAATTTGCTATCTTTTCATGTACTGTCATCTTGACGAAGCTCTGGCAAAATTTTCAATTCCATTCAAGTCACTTTCAGCTTGCTTTTTCGCAGCAAATTAATTATTTGAACAGCTGAAAGTTAATTTTCGAATCCAAGGCACGAGGTTTAAATAATTTTAAAAGTCTTTTTATTAATGTTAATTTTATGACTGCAGGTTGACGGACACGGCAGGAGGATTATCAAGGAAGCTGAAAATGAAGTTTGCCAGCAAGGGTGCCCAGAAAGAGACCAAAGTCATCTCAAAGTGGAAGAATGTCATGGACACTGACCTCGGACATGTGGATTTTGACGAATTCAAGAAAAGAGTATACGGTCAGAAGGGACTTCCCACAGCAATAGCCAGACGAATGGTCAGAAACGGGATATTCCAAGCAGCTGGATTCCCTCCGGCAATGGATTGTGCAGAGTTAATGGTGGAGTGTGCTCGCCATTATGATGCCCAGAAAAGACAGATTATCGCCCCTGACGGAAGGATCTTGGCACACTTGAACGAAGTTGCAATTCAGGAGACCTTTGGCATCCCTGAACATTCAAGAACGGTCTATAAGACCAAAGAAGAAGCCAAAATGCTATATGACAGCAAGTCAGATTTGTGCGCCACAACAGTCAACAAGGTTTGGATGGACAAGCCAAAGCCGTCAATCAAGAAGTTGCCTAAGAGACCTCGCCGCACGGATTTCAAGGAGGATTTCGGAGATATTGTGCTGATGCTTAACAGAATAGCTGGCAATCCGCAAGGCGCCTTCTTTGAGAGCTGGATGTACTATTTCATCGACGAGATCACCTCCGGAGTCAAAATGTTCAACTGGTCACGGATGATAAGTGACAACCTCCATGAGCAACTGATCAACCTTGAAGAGACCAAGTCTTTTCACATGAGTTCATATGTGATATACCTGTTGGCCAGATCATACAAGTATCCAGGATTGATCTGCAAAGGCAAAATTGGCAACGGGGAGAACGAGCTCAAGCCTTACGACTGCTATCCTCAGCTCCAGTTGAAGGAGAAGACTCACTTCAGGAGGGTGCATGATGCATTCCTAATGCATATCACCAAAAAGCTTCAAGGAGGAGTGCACCAAAGGCTGAGCCATGAAGCAAAAAGTCTTATCAGCAAATATGGGTCTTGGTTCATCCAGTTCCCTAAATTCACATATATCAGGATCCAGGGATTTACTGGAAATCCCTATAAATTGCCTATCTATCCGACTAATCGGATGATATTGCTCGAGGTTTTAAGACAATTAGAAGAGTACCAGAATATTCAGAGGCCGACCAAGAAGGCGTCCGTCACATTCCCATTCTTCATCGGGAACATGCTAGAGTACTGTCCATCCGCACAGGCAGCTGAAAGTGCAAGACTAGAGATCCAATGGTATCCTTTCACGGCATACAAGTCCAGGGTCAATTATGACCCACATCATAACATCCGGACAGTGGAAGGGAGAAAATATAAGCACAGGATGGAATTGGAGGATTTCTGGGCAAATGCTGCGGATGAATATGAGGTCAGACGGAAGATGTGGTCCAGGATGTCCTTGGATTTCATGAGAACAATTGAGTTCTGTCGAGTGCCTGATCAGCTTCAGGATGATGGAAACCACGTCCAGCCTCGCTTTGAGGAAAGCCGACCTCTCCCTCCAGTAAAATGGTCAGAGCCAGAGCACGCAGACCTAGCCACCCTGATGAGGCCAGTGACGAAATATTCTCAGTGGTGGGTCGATTATCATGTTCAGGAATTAAGACAGAAAGGAGTCACGCTCACATATGATCTGTTGAGCGAATCAGAGTCATATTCCTCTAATGCTGGTGCATCCCATCAGGACTTGGTCGGGATTGGAGAGAAAAGAAAAGAAATAATGCCAAGTGCAGAGCCTGTTTCCAAGAGGCATAAAGGAGAGCCTTCTCGGTCAGCAGCATCCAGGAACATTGACCAGTTTGTGGCCAATATAGACGACTCCTTGGTGGAAATGCTTGAACCTCTTGCAGCTCAGGAAGTAAATGATGAGCCTATTCAACTAGATGATGAAGAGCCTGCGTCACCAACAGGCACAGAAATTTTAGGTTCAGACAATGATGTAGAAGTCCGGGATAATGACTTAGAGGAAGGAATGATTTCCGCCCTCAGAGGGATAGTGGATGTTCCAAACGAGGACGAGGTTCAAGTAGAGGATGGCATCGAACAGTCGACCATTCCAGACTGGCTGTTGGAAAGGATGAAAATCCAGGTGCCTGCTGAGGCTCAACAAGAAGAAGAAGATGATACTGCCGATTTCTTGGCAAGATTAGAGCAGGTTGCAGTCAAGAAGCCCGCCAAGAAGTTCTCCACCATTCAGAGGAACGAGACAGGCAACCGTTCCGTGCACATTGCAGTGCCTACAGTGGACAAGCCACAGGACGAAATCACTCCACAAGAGTATGCAATAACCACTGTTGACCTTGGTCCGACCTCGAAAGGTCAGGAAGTAGAAGAGTTAGATAATTCCGTCTCGACCATTAAAGCGAGACTGGAAAAGGAAGTGACCAAGAAGAAAGAGTATAAAAAGGAGGTCAAACGTCTCAAGGAATATATACAACATTTGACCCAGCCGCTTGATCAGGGCAATGCGACCGTTCCTCCTCTCCTCAATTCATCACAGGAGGTGACTAGGGAAGTCGAGCACGGAATGGTGACGGCCAGGGAAGCACAAGACTGGATGGCAAGTGAAGGCACGGAAGCGGCCTTGTTCATGGAAAAGTTGGCACTGGCCTATGGACGAACCTCTTCATTTCTTTCCAGATTGATGGATATGGCAGAAACATGGGAAGGTGTCCCGGATATGCAGGAAAGGCTTATTCCAAGCCTTAGAATTTTGAAGAGCACTCCGAGGGAGGAGTTAGTTGATAAAAAGGTGATTGCTGCAAGGGCAGCATATGATTTTCATCACTGGTTTTGGGCAGTGACAATACGAGAAGAAGTCTTGGAGAAGGCAAGAGTCGATGGACTTGGAATTGAAGAACAGGTCAGGAAAATCCAGGAGAAGATTTGCATGATAACTACTGATGTGTTCGACCGTGAAGTCATCCGGGAGAATGACATGCAGTTGGAGAGATTGAAGCATAAGGTTCAAGAAACTTTCTTCTCGACCGCTGGACCTTTCTTGAAACAAGACTTTGCGAGAGTGGCAAGACTCTCGTCCATTCGAAAGGATTTTGAGAAGCAGGAGGCAGATTGGGAAGGTACTTTTGCTAGATGTGCTGAGAAGTTGGACGGACTTGAATTCCGGATCAGCATGCTGCCGCCTGTCACGATGGACGAGGTCATTGCAGTAGTGTCCAGATTCGCCAAGCACAATGCCACTCAAATGGATAGGGACGCCTCTCCTAGATTATAGCTGGAACTGCCACTTTTCTGATAGTTTTCTGATGGTTAACTCTTGTTATTTTGGGAAACCCTAATTAGGGTTTGGTTGTAATAATCTCGGCCGTTGATCTTGTTTTAATCTCGGCCCTTCATTTCATTTTTGGAGCTCTATATAAACTAGTGCTCTCTCATTTTCATTTTGTGTGGAGACAGATTATGTATATTGTCGCATTGAGACTATTTTGAATGATAAAAGCTCTTGAGCATGATTTGCCTTGAATCACTTCTTATTGTTGAATAGTAAGCGAGGTTACATATTGCCTTCCGCCATAGATTAGAGTTAAAGTTAGATTAAATAGAATTTGCTTTGAAAAGTTGTTAAATTGAATGAGAGATTGATCGTATTGATTCGATGGTGAAGTGTAGCTCATACTTTTTTCGAATGGATGATTTGCATTCGATTTGTAAAGTTAGCCTGAGCTCTTAAACGTGGAAGCTTAACTTCAACCTCATTCGAGGTGTGAAAATTATTCTCACAAACCCCTTGAAGATTGCACCCACTTTGCGTATGTTGTCCTGCAGGAGGCGAAACAAAGTGTGGTTTATTCCTCTTCACCGAGTCCTTACTGTCTCTTGAGTTCTTAGGCTTAGACTAGATTCTCTGAACCCTATTCTTTTTGCCATTTTTTTTGAGATCCACAATTGAAAGTCCTAATTGAGAACCTACAAAGATAAATTTCCTAAGTCCCTAGCTTGTGCAGACTTTCTACGTAAGTCCCCTTGTTTATTACCAGCATTATCACAACGACCATTGAGCTTATCCACACGTCGAGACCCGACTAAAGAAACCTTGGAATCGCCTATGCGGTGGTTTTTCAAGAGAGGATAGAGTGTCTTTGGACATTTTTATTCTGAATGTTTGGTGGATGATAAAACACACACCAATGGTAGGAGGCCAGGAATACATCTCTTAGAACCATTTTAACTTCATATAGGGTAATACCAGACTTGGACCTAAACACTTTTTTCAACCAAAGCTTAGAGATCTCTCCCATGAAGGTCATTTTCCTTACCTTGGTAGGAAAATAGAGTTCATAATTTCAAGGAGTTGCAAGAAGCCATAAGCCAACACAATATAATAATATATTTGTCAAAGCAGAGAGGGGGGCCATCATATTTCCTCACCACCATAGTACCACCACTAGCAGCTCACACTTCAAGAATGTGTATGAATCCATTATCTAACATGAGTATTCAAAGCTCATTACTTTTCACACCACAACATCTTTTAGCAACTGCCCATGCATCCCCAGCTGAGCAAAGGAAACATCAAATACAGAAAAAAATGTCAAGTTGAAAGAATGTAAGACTACCAAATCCAAACAGGAGTTTGCCATCCATTCGATGCATCTAAGGCAACATTATTATCTTGCATGTCAATTGCGATATTTTCCAGCCTGTCCGCAGTGAATTCACCTCCCTATAAATGTGACTTATTAAGTCTTTTAAGTCCGTAAGCAACTCCTGGATTGGGGGAATATACTTGGCCAATTACTAGTTCACGCTCTCTTGCTTTCAAATCGCATTAATAGTATTGAGAGAATCCCCAACACTAATCCTCTTGATTTTTAATTTTTTGCATAATTGAATTCCCAGAAGTGCAGCCTGAAATTCAGCTTCATTATTTATTCCATCTGGAAGTTTACAAGCTGCCAGAGCAATGACCTTACCCTTATGATCTCTAATGACACAGCCAGCACCAGATTTACCCGGATTGCCACACGAAGCATTGTCAAAATCGATTTTGAGCCAGTCATCATCCGGCAAGACCCAACAAGAATCTGCCCTAGATCTGTCGATCGGATTATCCCGGGGAACCCCATAAATGGGGGGGATCTTGTGGATGTATCTTATTTATGGGTTGAAAGTAAGAAATGATTAATCTGAAATTTATTACTTTAGAGGACTTGCTTTTTGAGAAGGTTCTGTGGCAACGAGAACATCTCCCAAGGAATTAGGCTAAGCATCACTAATCCTTATAATTTGCACATGTCCATAGGGAAATCTGTGAATCTTTGAAAGGACTAATAATGTTGCTGGATCTGTATACAGGTTAGATGGCATTGAAATTGTTTTAGTTATGGGTTTGTGTAGGCATACACTGCAAGTACAATGCTTATGTGGATTGCATGCTTAGGAAAGAAGCTTCGTTGGTTCAATATGAACGGTCTTGATGTAGACCTTAAAGATCTGAACTTTGATACCTCTGTTAATTGCTCTTGAGGCAAGATGTGTGGTTTCGATTGGATTCTAAGCCATCTGTCAATATGAAAATAAGTACATTGGATGTAATGACTGCCCCTGTCAATATGATGTGATTGTGATTGTTTTGATGATGTTTGTTTGCTTTCAAGTGCCATTCATGGTTTAAACATGCATAATATAATGATAGCATAAAGAACTGAAAATATAGATAACTTGCTTGCAAATTGATATACTTTCAGATTATATTTCTTTGGAACAATAGCATAAATTTTCAGTATTATCATACAAGTAGAAACAGACTCAGAAAATGAACATATCAGACCTAGAAATGAGTCCAAACAGCAACATAAGTATATCCAAACTTGCAATGACCAGTGCCAACGCAACTAGCAGCAAACCCCTTAACTTTTTCCACACTAAAGATCAATATTTCAGACTCAGATGAAGACAAACAGGCCTATACAACAGCAGGGCAGTATCACTGAAAAACACCCACAAAGTGGCGCCACCTGAGAGGGGCGACCTGGTCTAAATATTCAGATTTTGCTCAATAAAATATTATGATATATGCCCTGGGTCGCCTAGATAAGGAGCATCCAAAAATCTAATACCCAAATTGCAAAATCAAGCCAATAAGGAGATATGATCAGAATACCAGATTCAGGCCAACACGAAATGCCTAGAAAACACTGGAAATCACCTCAAAATTCACACCCAAACAAGCTAAAATGATGCCAGGCCTTCACACACCAAAACCCACTAACAGCTCCTCAAAAATACTCAAATATTTTCATGATTCCTGACTGAAACTGAAAACTGTGAAGCTTCAAAGTGACCCTTGAGTGGAATCACACCCCAACCAGCTAGGGTAGCTCTTTCACTACCGAAACCAGCTCCTAAATGAAGAGGGTTTTCATCCTCAACACCAAATTGTAGACCCCTGGAGAAATTCCAGCAGCATCCTATTATGCAACCAATTTCAACATATATGCAAATGAGGCTCCAAATGAGATAATGTAGGGTCAATGAGGAATTAGGGCAACTCAAATTTGAAAATAATCTTCCTCCAAAAAGCTACGCCCCTTTTTGCCTTTGCTTTTTATTAAAAATTTCATTTTAAACTCAAGCCTCCCTTGGGTGTCCCCCTTATCCAGCTTTCTAAAATGATTTTGTTGCTTTAAAACAACTTAAGTCCATCAACTAGGCGCCAAGGTACAATATGATGAGCCCTCTGACCCTCAATTAAAGTTGTAAAATAACTTTATTAAAACATTTCGAGAGAGGAAAGCAAATATTAAAATAATCAAACTTTAGCAAACCCAATGCCCAAACTAAAAAGACACTGTTGAAAGAAGCCTTGCCAGGACTAGTTACTATAAATAAACTTACTATTTTTAGTAACTACTAAAAATAGTAAATACACTGAAAACTCAAATTGGCATGAAAATTGATTATCAAAGCGACTCACTATAAATATAAGTGCTGGAATTGGCCCTTGCTAAAAATAGTAAGTCCAGCCAAAAATGCCGAAAACCTCCACAAAGAGGATTGGAAATGAGTTCCCTTACCAACTCCATTTAGCCTACAGGAACTATGGAATAGGCTAAAGGACATCACCACTGCTTAGAGGCTAGGAGGGGACATTACATTGGAGAAGAGGGGAGGCCTTAAGATGTCGAAAAATATAAACACTTTTTTCAACAAGCTGAATAGAGTATCTAAGAGCAATGCACCTATGACAACCAAAATGAGAGTTTTTATGCATTGAATTTTGTGCAACATAGTCACAACATGGAAGATCATGAAGGGGGAAATGGGGACAGTACCAAACTTAACCATAATGATGGCACAAGGAATTGATGTTTTGGCATCAACATGTTTATAGAGCATCAAAAAATAATTGTCTCTAAGCAGTTCTACTCAGAATCCTCAAGTATGGGCTTTTGAATTAACAGCTATAAAGGAGAGATGAGCTACTAGTGAGTGGCAAAGAAGGATCTTGATGGAATATCCAGGAACTGAAACTAAATAATTCTTACTCAACCTAGAATTTGCTTGTGATCAGACTAAAGGGGATCTTGATGGAATATCCAAGAACTGGAACTAAAAGCATTGTCTTTGTAAAGTAGTAAGAGCTAAATAATTCTTACTCAACCTAGAATTTGCTTGTGATCAGACTAAAGGGGATCTTGATGGAATATCCAAGAACTGGAACTAAAAGCATTGTCTTTGTAAAGTAGTAAGAGCTAAATAATTCTTACTCATCCTAGAATTTGCTTGTGATCAGACCATAGCAGCAAAAATCTTTTGGGGAAAAAGTTGTTAAACCAAAAGTATAAGTTTTTTTGAAAAAATTGGGAAAAAATCGGATTTTATAAGAAGTGTAAAAAATTGGAGAACAAGAGACAAACTGTTTTTTTTTTTAAAAATTGAAAGGCATTTCCATAGCAATAGAGATATAGAGAGCAAATAAAATAGAGTTTAACTAATGAATCATAGAAAATAGGTTTTTGTTGTTTATATTCATATCGTTGATTACATTGCATTCCACATCTTTCAAAGCATTAGTTCACAATGCATAACTAATAACTAGATGCTGATAGATGACAAAATTTCAATTACAATATAGTTTGTACAAAGTCAACCTATAAACTTAGTACAAAGTTTCAAAAAATCAAAAGTAGCGAATGATTCTTGCTAGTTGCTATTATAATTAGAGCTATGGTAGAGGGTTGCAAGTCTTGATAATGAAGCTCCTGGGGCAGAGCCTCTCCTAAGTCGTTTAGTCAAATGAGTATCAAAGTTGGCCTCCGTTAGGATCTCAAAATCCTCAGCCTCAAGAAATTGATCACTAGCAATCCACTCATTCTCTGGATCAATCTCATCAAGGTCAATTGGCTCAGCATCGTCAATGGTACCTAGTTTTGCCCATGGACAAATTAGTCTTCAGATTACAAGTGAAAAACATTATGAATACAATTACAAATTTACAACTACAATTGCAAGTATAATAAAGTCTAACCTTTAGCTTTCTTTAGCTTCAAGCGGAGGTTGTGATGAACAAACACCAAGTCATTCATTCGTCTTTGTGTTAGGTAGTTGCGTTTCTTTGAATGTATGTGTTCAAAAACACTCCAAGTATGCTCATAAGCAGATGAACTGCATGGCTGGCTTAGAATGTGTTTCACTGTCCACCTAAGATTTTTGGTTTCATGACCAAAAAAATCTCACCATAGCACTGGAAAACACATTATATGGAGATTATATCATGTAAGAATATCTTAAAATTTTAACACATTTAATGATTTTTTCCACAAAATAGAGAGATTGTCAAAATTTTATAGACTCTACTTGGTTGCAAGGTCTTCCTACCTTCCACGCCAGCCTTAGATGAGAGAAAACCCCTTGCTTGCTTGTACATTGCTAACTCTCCCATAGCTGTTGTTAACTATTCTGTGGTAGCAAACATTTTTTCCATGCATATGAACAAGCCCTGTGCAACCTCACCATCATCATCTCTAAATGAAGAGTTATAGAACAAACTTGGATTAAGATAGTATCCTGCAGCATGGAGAGGAGAACACATCTGTCGATCCCATCTTCTATCACTTATGTCCCATAATGGCATATACTTGTCCTTGTCATTTTCCATCCTACTCCTCATCACCTCCTTGGCTCTATCCATGGCCTCGTACAAATATCCCATGGGGGATTTATCCCCATCCACTAGTCTCAAGACTTTCACTAGAGGCTCTGAAAATTGTATGCATCCCAAAAACTAGTAGAATAAATGTACTTTGATACTATTCTGCCATCTACTTGATTTGTGAGTGAGACTCTATCCACTCGTTTGAAACAAACATTCGTTTCAAATTCATTTTTTGTTCACAAAGAGTTTGTAGTGTAAGGAAGTGTTGCAAATCTTGTCACCCCTGGTTGAACTAACTCCTTGCCCTTTGTGAAAGAGCGCATCATACTCAAAACCCTTGTGTGATTATAGATAAATTTGGTAATTGAGTGAGCTTTGTGCAATACCTCCATAACCCACTCAAGTTTTCCAATGTCTTCTAGGGTTAGATCAAGGAAATGTGCTGCACATGGAGTAAAAAATATGGAGGGTTATTTGTCTATCAGGAGTTTCCCAACAACAACACAAGCAACAACATTATTTATAATAAATTGAACCACATTTTGTGGCCCTATTTCTTTGATCACTAAGTCATACATGTCGAACAATGCAGCTGCAGATATGATTGTGTATGATGCATCCATAGTTTTCAAAAAAAATGTGCCGATATCACAAGTCATGAGGAAGTTGATGTGTGTGTGGTTCCTCCTATCTGTCCATCCGACATTATGCTGCAACCAGTCTTTGCCCAAATTAGTCTATGTTCATCAACATCATTAACATCCTATACTGCATCATTAAGCATAGGATCCCTCAATGACTCATAACATGGGGCTTTGAACCCAAGACCTGCAGTTGCAATAGCATCCACCATACCTTGCCAATATGGAGACCTGGCAACATACAATGACAAGCTAGAGTAGTACTAGAAATTTGCTATTTCCTTCTTTGCTTGTTCATGGATAGTCTTCCCCCATCTTGTACTCTCCAAAGTGGTTTGTGATCCTAGTGTAGTAGGAGGTGTGAAGAAAGAAGTTATGTTTCCTCCACCTATGTTTGGGCCACGTGTTGTAGAAGGTGTCGACTTAGATTCCCTAGAAAACATATGTGCACTATCTTCCCCATCCAAGTGATTGCTCCTACCTTTTGTAGAATTGGAGTCTATTTCATTCCCAGTTCTTTCCTTTTTAGCCTTACCCTCAGAAATCCTTGCAAGAGATTATTTTGCCTGATATGTGACTTCCATAGGGCATTGTGTACAAATAATAATTTTATTTCTTGGCTCCTTTGCCAAATGCCATTTGAAGCGATAAATGCCACCGTTGATGTCATTCAAACATGAATTGCATTTAACCTTCATTGTACCCAATATTGACGTTCAATGTGTCCACACAAAGTCTTTTACATGTGGCATTATGATCAAATCTACAAATGCATCTTAATTCAGTATTAAGGCATGAATAATTAATTGGGGAAAACTTGCATATTCATTTTAATTCCCTTGCACTAAATGTCAAAAAGGTATCAATTGTGAGAAAAAACTAACAATACATGTGGTTGATAAACTCTGGTATCTTATAATGTAACTAGCAGTGATTATAAATTTTGGTTGAAGATTCTTAATGGACTGAACTGAATTGATTGACATTGTTCTCCCAATTTGGACTGCGAATCAAGGTTTCTACATTAAATAGAACTGGTTGAAATTACTACTATGTGTTGATGGAATAATGACTTGTTAGGGTCTCACACAATAGTTTACGAATTGCTAATAAACCTAGCTGAGGAAGACTTATTTAATAGGATATTATAGGATATGGGTGCATACGAGGCATAGGTGTGTACTTGGTAGACCCACATCATTGCAGGGTGGTGCATCTGTGTAACTATAATTTTGTGACAACCCAACCCGTACATCAAATAAAAATTTCATAATTTACATTCTACAAGTATGTAAACGTGTTAACATGACATTGCAATAAAACTTTTCCTTTTCTTTATTGATAAAACATTAACAAGTTGCCATATCAATTTACAATAAAGATTCCATTTCAATATAATAACTTCACAAGTACATGAAACAAGAATACACACCTTAACTAACATAGCACCAATGAGCTTTAGAACAAATAGTTAGTAAGAAGGTCCAAGAGATCGTCCTGTCAAATCTTGGTACATCGGCCGCTTGCTGTGGAGGAGAAACATCACTCGGGCGCTTTTCCGCCAACCACGGACTTATAATGCAGTCCCCCACACACCTATCATTCAATAGATGGCCCTCCCTTCGAAGAAGAGATTGGTAGGGTATCCTTTAACGATTACCAACTAAGCATAGTGCTGTGTTCCTACATAACTAGGTCTTGTGCATACGACAACTCTTGAACTAGTATGTAATACAGGATCACGGTGAACTGACAGTGTAGTTTCCAACTAACTCACATCTAAGTGGAAGTTGTACCTATAACTACTTTGGCCAAAGTATTATCATTCAGTACTTTGAATGAAGGTCATCTATCATAAACACTACTCAGGGCCGATTTGCTTTAAGGCTTTCTTACACTACGCGTAGGTTTGTCCTTCAGTGGATATTACGTACCCTAGACATCCTACATCAAACTAAACTACTAGAAATGAAAACAGCATAACAAGTAATCACAATTTCCCCTCCTATACTGGACATCTTCATCTTAGGAGTTTCATAAGCTTAACTAAGTTAATCTAATAACTTAAGTTGTGATCATTACTTAATTCAATGCCTTCATTTCCGTCCTAGTATTTAGTAACTACTTAAAGCATATTCTCCTTATATGAAGATCATACAAGTAATGCAATTCACACAATATGCAATCTTATCTTTTAACTGTTTACTGCCAATTTGCAACTAATAGGTAATTCCATAGAAACTCATTTTCTCCTTTTCATGGGAATGCAGTTAAACAAATAACTACTTGTCAATGCACAAACAGTATTCACAAATTATAGAATATTCAAGTATTCAAGAATAGAATGAATAACAAAAGAATGAATTGTGCCTGATTTAGCGTCCTTTCAAAGATGATGTCTAAGCACTCCCAACACTTCTAGATATCTGGCAAATCCCTCTCAAGTTGCTGGCATTTCTTTTTCAGATTTACTCTCCAATGCCACTCTTCTCTCAGGATAGAAACACTCAGAAATTGACACTCTCAACTTTCAGAACTAACGATTGTTCTTAGTAATATGAATGAACTCAGAAATGTAATTGCTCTTAGTGATAGCAATGCTCTTAGGAAATATGAAGGATAAAATCTCTCAACAAAAGTAAGAACTCAGATTTTTTTTATAAGTGGTGAAGAAGAATGAACAAGGCGGCTATATATGGAGCCCCCTGCTCAACTATTT